>JAZGTK010005491.1:0-22335 GCA_036877625.1 Ambastaia sidthimunki
TGCCATGACTGTGGTTTAAGGAAAGACATTTACACAAACTCTAACCCTAACAACAAAACACATGAGCATAAATCACGCAATATCTTTGTTCTCGCAGGCGGCTCATCCCATGAGAAGAAGTGAGAACTTTCTGTCTTAACTGCATTTCTGATGCATCTCAAATGAGCTACTGATTACTGATGAGTCGCCACTCACGGGAGGTTTGACTGAGGTGCTTGTAGAGCCACATCTCAAGAATTACTTTGCCTGAAAAATGCAATTATAAGCAGGGTGGCTAGTGAGGTGGCATGTGACCATGGCCACCCCTGACCACCCCATGTCCACGTATCACGATATCATGTGGAGATGTACTGTAAATGTGCAGGTGTACTGTAATGTGCAGGTGTACTGTAAATGTGGAAGGACAGTATATTTACTCACAGCCTGACAGAGGACACAATGGGCTGCTCTAAAATCTGCTCGGCTGTCTGTCTTTTCTCAGGATCCTTCAACATCAACACACAACATCATCATGAAATTACTCCATTTATAATTGATAGGTACAGTAGACTATAAACCCTCCAGCAAGGCAGCACAGGGGCTTGTGTTTTGGTACCTGATGTAAACACTCGTACACCAGCTTGATGAGATCAGATGAATAAACATCTGAGTTTATCTCCATGGTCCAGTTGCCCTGGACAATCTTCACACACAGGTTGAGAGGATTCTGGGGTTCAGACAATATTCTTCACTAAACATTTCTTAATACACTTCATTATCAGACCAGTAGTTCTTAAATTTTTTTGCTGTAAATAAACCTGTAAGATGAAGGTTATTACCGTAGCATCAAAGGTCCTGGTGAGGGTCAGAAGTTCAAATAAGACACATCCCATGGCCCATATATCAGATTTAAAGTTATATTTGACTCCTTGACAAAGCTCGGGTGACATGTAGTATGGCGTCCCGACACACTAGTGCAAAAACATCACAAGTGAGACGAGAGATGTGATTGGCCTGTGGTGTGTTTTCATGACTGCATTTAAAACATGTTGTCCAACGGGCATTCAAATAAACCAGAATTCTGAGCAACCTGATAACATTTCGAATGAAGGCATGCTTTTACATAAGGTTTAAGAACCTAAAGCACATGTGTCAAATACTCACGGTTTCAGCCATTGAATACTGTGAGTCCAGCTTCTTGGCCAGACCGTAATCTCCCAGCTTTATCAGATTGGTTTTGGTTAGGAAGATGTTTAAGGTTTTGATGTCCCTTTAAAGGAAAGGAAGGCAGGTTTTCCAGTGTTCTTCAGGAGAACGTGTGGTTCTCAGCTGAGGTCACATCCACTCACCTGTGCAAGATTCCGGCTTTATGAATATGAGCCACAGCTGCGGCAATCTGATATAAATACCAGATGACAACCTATAATAAACACACAATCAGCAAAGGTTATTATACAGAATACTGGGTTCAGCATCCAGCGGTCCAATATTCCTCAATAATCACTTCACATTTGGGGCTTGGGTGACATCGGACCACTCATCCAGGCTTTGATTGTAACAAATTACTTTACCTCCTCTTTGAAGAGTTGTCCTTTTTGCTGGTTGATTTTGTCATACAGATTTCCACCTGCAAACAAACAGTTTTTAATTGTTTTGCATCCTGACAAACATCATCACACGGTTTAAGCACAGTGGTACATGTTCTAAGTGCTGGGGTCAGTACCATTGCAGTACTCCAGCTCTATGAGAAGTGTGTTTTTGTCCATGAAATGGTTAAAGTAGGCAATGATGTTGTTGTGTTGAAGGATGGAGAGGATGCTGATCTCGTTCATAACATCTCGACGCTTCTTGTCTGAGAGACAGTTCAAGTCAATCTCCTTCCACACCACTAGAGAATTATCCTGGACAGAAAGAACAGAAAATGCTTTTCACTTAAAGTAAACACATGTGAAATACCTCAAGTGTGAAGGCTACAGACTTAATGCAATGAGCACAGATTTCTTTTCTTGGCATATTTCCTGTACAAACAGGAAGTTGGGGCATATCAAAGGATTTGTTTATTTATCTTTTTAAAGTCATGGATCTGATATAGCATGAGGGAGAGTTTAAAGACAAAACTGTAGCATTTTTTTAATCGGTGTGAGAACACAGAGAACTAACCTTCTCACAAAACATTTTTTAAATTAAATAATGTAAAAAAACAAGTCAGAGCCCTTTATGGCCATATAATTCACCTGACAAGGTTCAACATTTCTATTGCTTGGGTGTAGATTGGGTGTAGATTGGGTGTAGATGCTGGGGGTGTTGCTTTATTACGGTATTGGCAACAACTGGGATATGAATAACCATGATTGTTGTTCTTAATATGGCGTTGATGTTGCTTGCGTTGTCTTAACTTCTTCCTGAATTTTGTGCAAAACTATTTTGTTCTCATGGGCTGATTTTGTACTCTTTTTATGCTCCCCACTTATCCAACGTACTATCCTTAGTGAACTTCTATTTTTTTTTTGTGAATTTATACTGAGCTATTCCCAACGTTCCTAAACAAGTCACTGGATTGGCTAAGGCATGTTTCTGGATTCTTTGTGTGGTGTTTTATTATGAAGGAGGATGACATCCTGAAATCTGAGAGTGTTAAACACATGCATTCTTATGCTAAACATGCTAATGTAGTGGATTTAATGGATGAGTCTTCCGCAGCAAGCCCTTTGCCGAAAGTGCAACGCCCAGCCTCAGATCCCTCAAATGCCGTCCTGCTTGAAGCAACAGAGACAGTGGGTAAGAAACAAAATGACTTTATGAAGACAATTTTGGAAATCAAGAAATAGACTGAAACCATGCTTAGACCAAATTATTTCTGTCATTATTTCACAATCTGGCTTTATGAAAGGTAGGCACATAGCAAATAATATTTGGTTAGTGTTAGATATTTTATATTATAAGGGACTGATAAATAATAAAGCAATAATTTTATTTTTAGACTTCTATAAGGCCTCTGATACGGTCAAACATGAGTTTATGTTTGTATCTTCTGTCTTGTTACAGTAGTTCAGATTTTTTACAAAAATATTAATAGCAATGTGTCAATGATAAATGGTGTTTCTCCTCGGTTTGTGATTAACAGAAGCATAACCATTTTACCATTTATGTTTTGTTGGTTGCTGAGTTTCTAATATTTGTATTACTCGTTATTTAGTTGTTCAGGGTATTTTAGCAGCACAACACACTTTCTGATTACTCAGCTGGCGGATGACACCTGTTTGCTTTTAAAAGATGAGAAACAGATGCTTTAATCAATCAATACAAATAAATGTGAAATTATGTCTGTTCACAGTCTTGATAAAGATCAGATAGAAGCTACTAAAGGTTATAAACTCTGTTACATATCTGGGCATTTTGATAAATCACCCACTCAGAACTTTTTCACAACAGATTCAAAAATCAAAGAATATCTTCACGTGCTGGTTACAAAGAAACTTAAACATGTGGTTGTGTCTTGATATCTAAATCTGAAGGTATTTCTAGGATTGTTTATCCAGCTGTCTGAAAAACATGCTCATCTATCGACTCGATGTAATTGAAATGTTTATGGAAAAATGAAACTGCATATAATAAAAGACACTGATCAGTAAAACTTTGAGGGGGGTGTAAATGTATTGGACTTCAGTACTCTAAATAAGGTTTTACTATCCCTGTAACTCTTTAAATGGGATACATTTAAATGGGATATTTTTTCATATTCTGTAATTCTAATCTTGAAACAACATCACATTTTTACTTTGAGTATTTTTATGCAAAGGATGAAATGCATAAAAAAGAAATGTCTTGGCTTGTTTTCTCTGCTTACAAACGTTTTATTTTTGAATTACTTAATGTTTTTGATTTGGGAATCAGGGTCAGAGGAGATGAGTTAAACTCTTTGTGGTCTATTTCATCTTCATATATGTAAAGTTACTGACTGTATGCCCAATGTTAGGCTTTTCCGTATTAATCTGAAACAATTTTATGATTCTCTGTTTTTCACTTAACAAGAAAACTGCAAATATTGTTGAAAAAAATAATGCTTTGATTATAAGGGTTACCTCCTGTTTTTTTACTGAATGTGACTTTTTTGTTAAAGTATGTATTGTTTTACATGTCTCTGTTAAGAAATTACTATATGTTTATCTGTTTATACTACTTCCTTTTCGTTTCTTTTGCGTATCCCCTCCCTGTATGTGTTGTGTTCAATAAAAGGGACAAAGTCAATTAATGCCACTAGCTAGTGGGCGTGACGTGACAGCGTCACCAATCAGCGGACAGATCAGACACTGTCAGTCGGCGCTGATCCAGCGCAGGTTCGGTTCCGGTCTCACCTCTGTGCGTCTGTACAGAGTCGCTTCTCCGAAAGCCCCTTTCCCCAGCACGCGGATGGGAATGTAATGTAATTTTTCCTCTTCCCCAGCGAAAGCTCCAGATATTGACGACCTGCCGCGTTGAGAGGCGTAATGCCGCTCATAGTCCCGCAGCGACATGCTGCTGCTGTCAGTCACGCTGCAGACTGAAGAACACACAGCTCGAGATTTGGTTTGAGTCTCGGCCTGGTTCAGCCCAGCATTCATTCAGTTATTTGACGACAGTCCCTGTTGATCAGCTCAAAGTATTTAAAAGGAGTCTGAATCCAGCTCTCAATTCGCCAGCTCGTTATTCTCGAAACTTTCCGTTCCACCTTAAAGATCTTGAACCGTGTTGAGCGCCTCCCCCTGCAATGTCATTGGTTGTGTATTTAAAGGAACAGCTGCGCCCAACATTTCAGATCGTGGTCTACTATCAGATCGAATAGAAAATAGACTCCTGTAATTTATTCTTGTTTTATTTGTTAAATTCAATAGACTGGACTATGGACATTCAATAGATTTAGATTTAAACCCTCTCTAATACATTCCAGCATTTTATTCTGATGTTGCGTCATGCATAAGCGTCATGCTAGCATCATGCTAATATTATGGTAGCTTCATGCTAACTCATGCTATCATCTTGCTAAGTCATTCTATTGTCATGTTAACATCATGTTAAGTCATGTTAATCACTACTTTTTTACATGTCGTTTTGCCATGACGAGCACCACTCACATTTTCTTCAAAAAAATGTACCTATCTAGATTTTCTCCATTTTCTGGACAAAACTTTGGTGCATAACTCATCCCGCACGGTTTGTCATAGACCCATTGTGAGGGTCAAATCAACAGGCTAATTGAGGAGAGGTGTGTTATGACCTTTTATAAGTGATTGGGTGTACAAAGTTTTTAGGGCGTACAAAAAAGTGGGAGAAAAATTCTATAGACTTAACACTGGGCTGAATTTTGTGACGTCATAGTGAAAGTGATAGTGCCGCATCAGATTGATGTAGAGACTTGAGGGTGGGCTCATATTGCTCATCTTAGCATGCAGCAACAAACAATGACATTACAACCTTATAGCCACACCCTAGCAACCAGTTACAATACCCTAGCAACCGTCCCAAAGACTTCCATTGAAAAACATCTCATAGACTTACCATTGCGCAGATTCTTGTGATGCCGTGGCTCAGCATTAGTATGTTGTAGACTTGGGGGTGGGCTCATATTGCTCGGCTTTGCAAGCAGCAACAAATGGTGACACTTCAAGTTCACAGACTCGCCCAAGCAACCAGTTTCACTACCCTAGCAACCACCCCATTGACTACCATTTAAAAAGGTGAGAGGCATCAGAACATCATAGAGACAAGTGGGTGGTCTCTTTTGACTCAGACTGGCAAGTAGTCTTTAATTATCACCATGGAAACTGTTCAGTCATGCCGTAACAACCATTTAGAGCACCCTAGCAACCAACATAAATGAGCTATATCTCAGCACCAGAACATCATAGACATGGGAGTTGTCTCTTCTAATTCACACACACATCCCTCTATTGGTTTTACAACTGTCTAGCTGCACCCTAGCAACCATGTAATAAAATGAATATTTCAGCATTAGAAGATTGTAAAGACATGTGGGTGGGCTTATTTGACTCGGGCTGTCAGTTGGATTTAGGTATTGCCCTGGCGACACTCTAGCAACCATTTAGATCACCCTAGCAATCATATCGTAAATGAGCCATATTTTAGTACCTTTATATGATTCATCAGTCCCATATTCTGTGATGATATGAAAAGATATAACAACGTTTATGAAAATGCTTATAACGCGATTGCAATAACATATTGTTACCGAGCTTCTTTGGCTCATGCTGAGTCTTACAATACCAGATTTGTCCAAGTTGAACTCCTCCTACAGCGTTTCTTCGATTTGCACAAAACTAACATTAGAGACACTCATAGCAAAAACTTGCGGAGTTTGTGCCGATACCCCTTACCAATTTTATATGCCGTGTCTACACATTTTACGGTTAGCACATAAAATTGGATATGAGGCTGTATCTCTACCAAGTTTCGTGTCAATACATCAAAGCATGGCAATGTTTTATCATAGGCTTGTCCTGAGGGTTATAACACATGACTGATGTAACATATTGTCATGCAACTCAGTTCTTTAGGTTCTTTGGGTCATGCCGAGTCCTAATTGTGTCCTAGTCAATGCTACTTCTCGTCCGCCATCTTGAATTATATTAAAAACCTACTTTTTCTAACTCCTCCCACAATATTTGTCTGATTTGCATGAAACTTGCTATTTTTGTTAACTTGCTAACATAATTTATGGAATTCATGCTAATTCTTCACATTGTTTTCTTATATCATATATATCGAATTTGTTGGCAAGCATATAAAAATAGCTCAAATTAATTATAGATTGTGTACTTTGTACATACAATGCATATTTTCAGCACACAGAATGATTTATTTATTTTCTTCTCCCACGAGGACGCCACAATTGGCTGAAAGAACAGCCTTAGGTGTTTCATAATAAAATAAATGAAACATGGTTTATTTATAATGTTTTATTTTACAATAATGTTGCATAAATAATTTAAAAGATTACAAAAAAAAGGTTACCATAAATACCAAAACATTTCTTCATAAAAGATTATGGCTAATGTTTGTTTTCACATACATTTGTAGAAACAGTTATATTAATAGCAATATTTCAGTGTCTTTAAGGCACAACCCAAGGGCATGAAACTGCGCATGCGTGCGTGTGAGGCGTGTTCCGTGACGTCATGCGTGCCGTCTGCAGTACTAATGGAGATGCTGCAGAGGATGGAGAGCTCACGCAAGGTGCGTTTTTTCTTTCCTGTGTTTTCTTTACTCATCATCATCTTTATCGCGTTAAATCAATGGGCTGGTCCAGAGGAAACGCTTGCGATTCTATGACATGATGTCGAGTGACACAGAGCGACACCGAGGCCCGTTCATTCATTCCTTTGTTTTTCTGACGTTTCCGTTCAACAACATTTTATTTTCATGGGTCTGTCTGATGCAAACACTCTTCTAAGTGAGCCCTTGCGGAACATTACCATGGTAACCGTTGTTTCCACTACAAAAGTACCGTAATTATCATTGGTTATTATTGTAACCTATAAATTAATTGTTTAATGTTTTGTTTTGAGGGCAGCGTGGCCCATAAAAGTTTGCACAGTTGTATTGTAGTAACAGGGTGTTATCGTGTGCCAAAACCGACCAGAAACATTTATATTGTATTATATTGTAATTATGTAACAGATGATGTAATATGTGAATTGTGTGTTGTGGTACTCAGATCAGGTTGGGGATGCTGATGTGACAGTCAGAGTTATTCTTTCATTCAGGTGTCTGAAGCCTCATTCACACTGGAGATCCGTAAAGGACGAGGGTTGGAGGGAAACACTGAGTGACATGGAGGTTTTATGCAACAAAACTCAGGAAGGTCAAAGGTGAGTCCAGCAGCAATGCATTGTGTCTGATGAAACTAAGATATGTTTTACACAGGCCGCGCTGCACACTTATATTATCTGCTTCATATCTTCTCATGGTAACTGATAGTACGGCACGATTTTGCAGTTTTATTTCTATATAAAAGTGGGTGGTTTGACTAAAAGTGTTCCTGTAGCTCAATTGGTTTGCGCTAGCATCTTTGTGGGTTGTAGGTTCGATTCCCAAGGAACACACATACTGATAAAAATGTGTACCCTGAGTACACTGTAAGTCTGCCAAATGCATAAATGTAAAATCTTGTGTGAGATTTTGGTCACGGTAATTATTACAGTTTAAATGTAATGGAAATGTAATTAACCATCTGCTGATGCCTTATTTTAAAAAATTCAGTGAATGAAATACAGATAAAAAGACATTTTATTTCAGTTTCTCTTTTTATTTGGATCTTGGTTGATGGCAATCATGCTACACATTATGTGACACTTAGGTTAAAGACTTACACAACTAGACTTTGAATCACATCACACCCCCTGAGAGGGAACTTCACGAGGGCGTCATAAAGTGTGTAAAACACTGCAGGCTTGTTCAGTTTTGTGCAGATGATGTTCCACGTGTGTGTGAATTTAAGAGCATTTACTTTCACATTACAGATCCTCCATCTGCCTCCTGTGGTCGTTTGTAGTTCTGAGCTTCCACAGAGCTGATAGACAAATATGGCAAAGAGAGATTACCTGCTAGATGCAGCTCAGCAGATTCGAATGGCTCTGGACAGGGAAGTCAATGAGGATTATGAAGCAGCATTCAGCTACTATAAGAACGGAGTTGATCTGCTGCTAAACGGAGTTCAAGGTAGTTTGAACAATGGCAAACAGAAATAATATTAAATTCTAAGCTCTTCGAAAAAGATTTCACTCATATAATAAGCTGTTCTTTTGTAAACCCCTTGAACCTGGAGTTTAACTCATAAACCAAAGATTTCCTACTGCAAGTTTTCTGCCCCTTTTGATTATTTGTCACCACATATATCTGTACATTTTCCATATTTTGTCTCGTTTTTGTATTCATTTATCACGTGAGACTTCAACTAAACTTGAAGATACCTGTCAAAATTCTGTTTAAAGTTATCCAAGTTATTGATTTGAGTACAACTGTTTGTGGTAATATGGTGAAGGGCAACGGTTGCTAGGTTGAAATTGGTCATTTATCTCCACGCTAAGGCAGTTTCTGTCTCTTGTAGTGGATCCAAACAGGGAGAGGCGTGAGGCAGTCAAGCGCAAGACCACTCAATATCTGAAAAGAGCTGAGGAGATTTTCATATCTTACCTACAGGACAACATCACAAAGGGATCAGGTCACTTAGGAGTGAGTATGCATGACATTAAAGCTAAGCTTTAAACTAAACACGTTTTGTTGTATTTCTGCCCACATTGTAGGCCAAAACACTTTGGTGTGTGATTGTAACTTGCGTGTCATGTACTGTCAAACTTTTATGGTTTAAAGTTTACAATAACCCCAGTTTAAGTGTTGATGTGGCTGGAATCTCTATAGTGTAGTGAACTGTATAGAACTCTGTGCATTATGCTCCAGATGGAGTGTTCAGTAATATCTGGTGCAGAATCACACGTGTTTTGATTGTTTCGCATTGATGCATTGATGGTTTCGTTTATTAGGGTTACAGCAGTTTAAGGTTTCGCTCCATCAGACATCTGGGTTCACCGGTGGAGAATCTGGCCATGTGCAGAGTGGTGGGAATTGTGGATAAGGTGGGTGTGAGATGTTTTTCTCTGTAAAATGGAAGTGAAAGACGAAACAGATAATTTAGTGTCTTTCTGCATTTCCACAGGTGTTGACAGTTGAAAGTGTGATAAACGGGGAGACGTTTATTGTTAAGGTAGATATTTTTAACAGAATCTTAACTGCTGAAGTATTTTTTTATGGTTTCTTCTGCTCTTTGAGCTGCTCTTTGAGTGTCTGTCTATATCAGGTCCCTGAGATACTCTGAGGTTGTCTGTTATAACTGAGATGAGATTGATTCCTGTTAAAAGCCCATGTGCTTAAATCTCTGAGGAGAAACTAGGTTTTATGTTACTGAAACCAGATTTATAAGAGTTAGTTATTACAGACACAATCAAAACATGTAAAAACTTTTATTGCAACATTTTTCATGATTATTTTATTTTTCATAAAAATGTCATTTTAAATATGTACATTACATAGTGAAATGTTGTGCTTCCTTTAATTTATGCTGATATTATAAATGAGAACTATAAGAATTCTAATTACTGTGACATATCTGGACGTTTTATTTGCAGATCTAGTCTACCAAGACCAAAAACGTGGACTTGTCATATCCACTAACATGCTAGAAGTTTATTCTTAGAGTTGTTATGACTGAAATGTGGTGGGTGTTTTCCATTGAGCGTCTCACAGCAGCCTGATTTATCTGAACTACATGAATTAGTTGACCAATCACAATATAACTTCATGTCACTTACAGAATGCTGATGCAGTTAGAAGAATGTTGACAATGTAAAATGACCATAAAAAGAAAGATTCTGCTTGCTTGACAGAGTTTACACAAATCAAGCTGGGAGAGTCGTGAGAGGTCGACCATCATACCTCAGGGGGTCCCATTCATGGTGAAATTGCTGAAGTACTATGTTAGCGATGACTCTGTGTTTCTTCATCTAGAACATGTTCAAGGTGAGTCACTTCAAATTTAGTCCATTAGTGTTTGCACATTACATTTTGTTCCAAAGCGGTGTTACTAACCTCCATCCAGGAGTGTATGAGAAACGTAACAAATACTATAAATTACGAAATAAATAAATATAACAAAAAGTGCTAACAGACATCAGAAATGCCACAACACACAAAATTTCCCTATTTAATTTATTTAACAATTTCATAGGTAACAAAAAGTAAGGGAAGCAAATCTTTAGAAGAGGGCAAAGCCAATACGACAAACTAAACTTTCTAACTAATATATGTAAACTAAAATAACCTTAACAAAGAAAACAATTAAACAACAATTACCTCACACCCTGTCTAACATAAACATAAGCAAAATATTAAGAACAAACAAAAATGGCACCTTCTCAGGTGTTTGATTAGGTCGGAGAACTGTGAAGGATTGGCTGTATGCTTTTCATGATGTTATGTCTTGTTGTTATTTTATGTTTTTATGAATTTCAATATTTTTTTATTTATGGACAGCACTTTGGTCCATTTTAATGGTTTTGAAAGTGCTTTACAAATAAAAGTTGAGTTGAGTTGAGTTCTCCTTGCAGCTTCAAGTGAAAGTTAATAAAAAGTTAACACAAATTACCATGCACAGATAATCGCTCTCCCCAAATGAAAACATATACACAATATATGCACAGCTGCTCTGCAGAGAAAATTCCCAATTAAGACAAAATTGACAAGGACCAGAAAAAAATGTTGATATGTTTAGGTTGGATAAAGCCAACTGCACACTGTACAATTTTGGCCACGATTTGGCTGTCTAAGAAAAGTTGTGCAATTTAAACAATTCTGAAAGGTTCCTGGAGTCCTAGGCTAAAATCTGTAGTCTTTTATCGCTTGTTTGACATGTTCACCAACAGACGATTAATTACTGTTGTGATCACATTTTTGCTTCAATAAAAGTTTTGAGGCACAGTCCTGCAGTGATCCTGTTTGTACAGTCTGAGAAGCAGCAATCATAAAGGACTGTTAAAAAACATACAGAGTGCACCTGGCGTAAGACAGGAACCCGTCCTCCTCTGACTGTTTAAACAACATGAACAGAGCATGTCTATGACCTCTGTGTCAGCACAGAAGCAGTGAAATATGGACAATTATGCTTGTCTTGTTAGCAGTGATGTTGTGCAATATGTTATATTTACAGACAAAGCTCTCTCTGCAGGTGGAAGGCTCTTTTCCAGACTTCGCAAGGTCAGAAGGGATGCAGTCGTAGAGCATCCAGACTGCTTTAGTCCCAACCAGCACAAGATCCACATGAAGAACAGCTACACCCTCTCTGTCCTCAGCCAGGAAAATTACCTGAATGAGAAAAACCCAGCTTATCATTACCTTGACAACTGTGGAAGCCATTCCTACTGTAAAGATACAGGATGCCAGCAGGGCAGTTTTTCATGTCTGTATTCAACAAGGACACATGATGCTCCTGCCTCTGTTGGTATGTGTCTTACGTCTGTAACTCAGGATTATGTTCCTCTTCCTGTCCATCCTTGTGTGATTGTGGACACTCGGGATCCTCTTGATGTCACTTCTGACCTTTTAGGAAATGATGTTCGCATTGAGCGGATTGACTCTAGCATAGATCTGAACAAAGCTTGGAACGCTTTGGAAATGGCTCAGGACCAGAGGAGCTTGACTTTTCCAGGGTCAAACTCTGATATTCTAGGAATCCGCATTGCAGCTCAGATCACTCCAGCCTCTTTATTTGGTGAAAACGCACAACCGACCCTCTGCAGCACTGTTGACGTTCTTCCACAGAGAGTGCGGATCGTTTCCAACACTTCACATTTTCCTCTACAAAGCCAAGTGCATGATGGCTGTCTTCAGGGTGTCAGTCATTCTAAAGCTAGTGTTAATGGACAACCCTCACAGTTCGTGGCTGAATTAAGTGTAGTTAACTCTCATAACTGTTTAGATGAATGTACATCTCAAAAGCAAGAAGGTATCTCTTTAAATATTGCAAAGATGACTCCTCAGGTGAACACTCATGATATCTTAAGGAAGATTGAGAAAGAGGGCATGAAAAAATGGGACTTCTTAAGCCCATCATATAAACAACAGCAGGGCGGCAAAATGTCCTACCCTTCAGCACCTACCGTAGATGGTTCCTTTTTGAATAAGACCAGACTGGCAGGCTTGGGCCATCAACCACACTTTAAGAGCAGGAACTTCAGTGCCAAATCAAAGCGGCATGGATGGGGTCTTTCAGAAGAAGAGGTGCGACTCTGGGGGGCTCAGATTCTGCTGGCCCTGGAAAGCCTTCACGAGCAAGGCATTGTTTGCCAGGACCTTAACCCACGAAACATTCTTCTTCGTAGCAGTGGTACGTCTCTTGTAAAAAAGCTTCGCCTTAGCTTCTTTAAAATTTGCTATACATTGACAAGTGTATAACATTCACAGTGATAATATTTCACTTTTCTTATTTACATGAGCTTATGGCTGTTTCACACAGCTCCGTTGGTTTAAATTTAAAGTACATTTATGGGACAGGCTATAATTTACATCAGCTTAACAGCCAGTCAGTGTGATTGTTCCAACCAACAGCCTCATATCCAGTTGTCAGAACGTCACTGACAGTACCTAACTACTGTCTTGAACACACCACAAAAACTAGACTTTTTAAGGCTTTACTGACCGGCGCTTAAAGTAAATCAGCGCTCAAAAACCAGCTTGGTGTGTCATGGCCTTAATTTGCACCACTGATTCACACAATTAATAGTTCTCCCAACAATAAGGTAGTTGTGAGTTATTCTTTCAAGCTAAAAAAGGGCATAAATGTGACTGGTGAAAGCAACAGCTTTAGCTTTGTGTGAGAATCAGACCTGAATTTAAGTTGTTTACTGTCATCATACGGAAAAAGCAACGTATTCCAGACAAAACAAAGAAAATAAGGATAAGGATGATATGAGGATGCACACATAATTTTCATTTTTGCACGAACTATCCATTGTTTCAATTAAATGGAATCACGACATTTAAATATTGATAACACTGCACACAGGTGAGGCTTGTCTTACATACTTTGGACAGTGGACGGAGGTCCAGCCTGAAATAAGCTCAGAAGCAATGGAACAAATGTACTGTGCACCAGGTAAAAGCATTTCAAACTAATATTCACAACTATGTACAGTATGCTGCATTTGTAATATACCTCCACAAATATATTAGTCACAACATTCAGTTTTAAGAAACACATTGTTTTGATTTGGAATAGAAATTGGAGGTGTTTCAGAAATTACGGAGGCGTGTGATTGGTGGAGTCTTGGAGCTGTACTGTATGAGCTTTTAACTGGAATGGTAAGTGAAGTTTTTATCTCTGGTGTAAAATAAACAAATGCAAAACTAACTTTAGAATAAACAAAACAGAAATGATCTTGTTGTTTAATGAGATATCTTTACTAATTGCCATGGTGTTGTTGAGATAACTCTCTCAATGGCTTGCCATAGATAGAGGGGTATATCACACCTCTGTAGGTATTTCAGCAGAAAATCACGTCATGAGGTTTGTTTATTGTGTGTTCATGAGGATAAAGATGATTTTTCACAATAACTCTCGGTGTCTCTCCAGCCACTGTGGCAGTGTCATCCGTCAGGCATTCACCCTCACACGACTCTCTACATTCCAGACACGCTCAGCACTGCGGCGATCTCCCTTCTCACTGAGGTTGTTACTTTCTCATCATTAGATGCCTCATCTACAGTGTTTGCACGGCACATTAGAGAAAATGTAAGAATAGAAACAATCTATCAAATTGATCAAATGTTCAGAGTTTAAAATGATTTGCCTTTCGACTGGGCTTTTTAAAAACTTCTTTAGTCTGTCTAAATTGTAAATGTCTTGTACAACACACACTCAGTGTTGTATGTGATACTGTGATACCTAACCCTAACCTCAAACGTAAACCTACATAATCTTCAACAGTTTTCTCGTGCTGTCTTGCAAGCACTGGCATTACCTTCAGTAAAAGTGACTGGATGAATTGTTGTAGTTAACAGTACAGTATGCAAAACAACTCAGCAGCTAACTGAGAGAAACTGATGAAGCTTGAAGTTAACTCAGTTAAAAATTCATATCAGAGCAGTTTTGTAAAACATGTTGGCTATGTGCTGTAGCGTACATTTTCTTAAAGATTAGCGTAAAGATTTTCTTTGTTGACATTACATCACACAAGGATGAATAATTCCAAAACTTTCCCACCAAATCAAATCTGACAAGTATTGAATGTGAATTATAAGTGCTGAAACCCTGTTGGTTTTAATACGTTTATCATTCTGTCATAAAACTGATCGTGCAGGTCTCAGTTTGGGGGAGGATGACAAAATATGAATGTATAGCTCCGATTTCATTTCCATCATTAAGAATTTCCCACCATTTTTAATTTAAATAAAAAAATCGAAAACTTTTGTGAACTAGTTTTTCAGCCTGTCGGAACCAAACCAGTACTGAAAGATTCTCTAGAGTCTGAATGTAAATAATTGTTTGGGCCACTTTGTGGTTATGCAGCTATAATTCTTGAAGAAAATGAGATATTATCACCAAACTTGGTACACATACTGTATGTAGGAATCTCATTGTGGTCACAAAAAGAATTGCAGCGATTGGCCAGTTGGTGGTGCTATAATGTGTAAAAAACATAAACATTTGTAACTAATCCAAAGTTATAGATCCAAAGTTAAAGAAACTTGGTGGGCATGGTTGACTCATTACCCCAATCGTCTGTAAGAATTTTAAAGGAAATCGGGCACTAGGGGTTGCTATCTTGTTTTTGGGCGGGTCAACTTTCGCATATCATGTGACACATTTTGAAACGCTTAATTCTAAACAACTTTGCCTCTAAAACCACTGCTGTCAATCAAACCAGTATTCCAATATTTGAGGTTATTTTAAAAAACCAACCAGTCCTAGATTACTAAAGTGTGGTATTTGTGAAAGAAAGCAATAGATTTTGTCAGATATGGTAACCCATACACAAAATGTGATGTCTACATTTAACTCATATAAGCCACACACTGTAAGTCGTGAACACACACCTGGAGCAGTGGGCCCGGTGCTGTGCCCGGGAAGCAATCACGGGTTAGGTGCGTTGCTCAGGGCCACTTCAGTTGCTACCTGCTGGCACTGGAATTAAACTTGCAACCTTCTGATTACAAGCCTGACTCACTAACTTACCAACAACCTTCTGATTACAAGCCTGACTCACTAACTTACCAGCAACCTTCTGATTACAAGCCTGACTCACTAACTTACCAACAACCTTCTGATTACAAGCCTGACTCACTAACTTACCAACAACCTTCTGATTACAAGCCTGACTCACTAACTCACCAGCAACCTTCTGATTACAAGCCTGACTCACTAACCAGTAGGCCACAACTGCCCCTGTATCGTGTTAATTTCTAACTGTAAAGTAATATTGCTAAATACTGTGATTGACCTTTATTTTACTTGCAAAATATTGAACAACTGAAGCAGCGTGTAAGGTAACAGTGGTTACAGTGGTTACAGTCATATCCATTATTTTCACTTTTTCCAGCATGATTTGATTTGTCTGTTGATATGTCTGTTTATGTTCCCTGCAGCTGCTCCAGTTTGATGCATGTTATAGGCTGGGATCTGGAGGTGGGGGCGTGAGCGACATCAAGTGTCATCCGTTCTTTAACTCTGTCCCCTGGATCAAACTCTCCAGTTAGACCTCGTTCAGTGCCTTCAGAATGTCCTCAACCCTTCTGCTTTTCTCTCAAAGACCTTATTTCACAATAAAAGTATGTACGTAAATATTTACAGTATCTCAAGCTCTAAACTTTATTGGGCCGCATCGCTGTAGGTCACTAGGTATAGGGGAAAATCTACAGAATTATGTGGAATGGATGTAAACATGGTAGAATGTGGTAACCTATGTTGCCTACAGTTTCATTGGTAGCTGCAGGCATATTGAAGTTAGCAGAGGGTGCAGGCTTCTGTAGATCTGTGTGAATGCTGAACCTTCTGATGAGATTCTGTGTAAATCTGAAATGGTTTTGCCAATTGTCTTACAACCTTCTTCTACTTTTCCAGCAACTTTCTCATATAATCCTGATGACCATTTATAACACAGCAGAAATAATCAATGAGGGTGAAGGCTTCCTTAAGTATTAAAAGACCCAAAGACCTGTAAAACTCAGGAGGACTCATGTATTCATTCTTGTACTTTACCTCCATATGCTGGTACAAGGAGCAACACACATCAGCAATCTCTGCATCACATGACAGTCTGCAGTGAAAGGAAGGGAACGTTCTCAAGTGTCTGGAAAATGAATGGACAGAGTTTGAAGAAAGTCTTCCAGGAGTGGACGCGTGAAGCTGTTGAGCTGGACTGACAGTTTATTAGCCTGTAAATTAAGGGCATTAAACTTTACAGCTGCTGTAATGCAGATATGCAGGTAAACTGTAATATTACTCAAAGCAACTATGTTCCATGCAGGTCTTCATGATTCATCATGATTCATCATCACATCATGTTTTGTGTGATTGCAATGATTAAAACCATTGTTTTATTAACTGTGTAGTCTTCTGAAAAAACACATCATGAGTTTGCTTAGTTAAAAATAAAACGTTTTAAAGAAATTGTGTTTCAGTTACATTTAGTCTATTAGCAGATGCTTTTATTGCTTTTAATGAGAAACATCATGGATAATTGATCATATCTGAGACAACAATTCTCATAGTACTGCAGTATTTTATTTTTAATAAACTTTATTAGGGGTTCAGTGCTTTTGTATTTTTTATTTAAAAAAAAAAACTTTTGGGAAGTAGTTCTAGGTTTTTCACTCAAGTGACATCAAGCACAAAGGACTGAAACCTGTTGTAATTATTAGGATTTTTATTATAAGGGGACAATCCTTGAAGAGGCAAAGGCCCTCTGTTGTATCTGTTAGGTTTCTTATTATTGTTTTATTGTGTTGTAATGGGTTTGGTTTGGAAAGTTTTGATATTTGTCACACAGACAGAGGACAGTCTGAAATGTTTCCATATCAAATTTGGAGTCTGTACCCCAAACTCTCCAGTGTCACTAACACTTTAAAGTTTGATTCATGTTTATACTCATAACCTTTGAACTTTCTAGAAACAAAATGTAAAGTTCTAGGAACAAAACTTCTGGGTTCCTTGGCTCATGACGATTCAAATGCACCCTATGACGTCACTTTGTGTCATAACTTTCCCGCCATTTTTAATTTTAATTTTTCTACTTTTTCGAACTCCTAAGACTGATTTGCACAAAATTTGGTATGTATTGTCTAGAGACACCCCTGCCAAAAAGTTATACTATTTTTGATTGGCCAGTTTGTTCTTGTACAGCACGTTGAGTTCGCACAGATTTGTCATAGTGCCATCTACTTGTCCGGAGACATGAAAAATGGCTATTTTTGTTTATAGCTTTTGAATGCTTTAGATATTGTTGACTCAGCATGCTTTAAAGAATATAAAGAGACCACTCACATAATTCTAGACTAATGTTCAATGGTAATGACTATAACTAAACTTGCTACAACTATGCAACTTTTTGGCCGATCGACCTGAAAACTGTTATGCAGTTTCTTTTGTCCAAGACATCTTCATGGTCTATGAGGACATATCTTGACAAACATGGCTGCCATCAACCAAATTCAGTGGGTCTGTTTGACTCATGACCCGAATAGTCTGTATGAATTTGGAAAATAACCAGCCACTGAGAGGCGCTATCTCATTTATCACGTGGGTTAATGAATTTATATCATACGACATTTCACACACAAAATATTGATATAATATATTAGATCTCCTTTGTCTGACCAACTTTACCTCTTGAACCACAGCCGTCAGCTGAACTGCACTTTAAATATATGAGGATATTTAAAAAAACTGAACTAGTGAACTAGACCAAGGTGTTTTACTCAGCCTCAACAAAACCAATGCAACACAATTCTCTGGACTCATGAATTTTGAACGCATTAACAGGGTCATTTAGAAGATGGGTATGACAAAAACTAGCAATATGCCTATATTTCCTGAATGAAACATCAGAAGATCACGAAACCAAGTGAGCAAGTGATCTTGTGATTCTAAAGCAGCATTAAAAATGTGTTAATCAGGCAACAGGTGGTGCTACAGCAGTCATAAATGTTAAAAATGCTTCCTATAGTAAAGTACCAGAATTTAGTAAATGTTATTTTGATCTCTGTTTTAGGTGCTGACAGGCTTTAAATAATTCATATCTATTCATGATATCTATTCTATATACATATTTCATCAATGTATGATAAAAGCAGCAGTAAATAATAAATGATCAATTGTTTTATCTCATGTATATTTTTTATAATAACAGCATATTCTCTTGACAAGGTCCTTAACCTTAAATAAGAAGTCAGGACATTCTGAATCAGAATTTCAATGGAAGACATTCTGATGTAACATGCTAAGTTTAATAAATGTTTAATGAAAAGGGAGATACAGCAATTTATAAATAATCAACTACATTATCTCAAGGTTGTAATTTTGTATTTTGTCCAGTAGAGAGAGACACAGGATAAGAATTAATTTTAAGTTCTCGTGCTTAAACGTCATTTTAAGGACCATAAAATACATACAATGTTTTCTGAGTACTATTAGTAGTTTGCAAATAAAAATGTATGTGCCTCAGTACAAGAATATTTTGTTTAAAAAGACAACACAATATTGTGACCTCACAACAGCTTACTGAAAAATTCTGCCTTTTCTTTTATCTTCACTGACCTTTTACAATCAAGCTAGCACTAAATAATTGTACCCCTCCAAACAAGTGTGTTGTAACATACTAGTGTTTCATGTAGTATTGTTATGCTAGGCATTTTAAACTGACTTAAACGGTCAAGCACAATTTTGCAGACTAGTGAAGTCTATAAAAAGTAGATCTTCAGTCAGCAACATTATAGGTACATAATGCAACTTTTATCTAATAAAATTAGACATTTAATTTACAGACCATGCGTGTTGTTCCAGTTGTAACTTTTTTGTAGAAGTGGTTACTTGAGGAATGTTTTAAATGTATCATTTAAATGTATATGATAATTTAAAGAAAAATATCTTTACATTTTCACATAGAATTTGAAACTACTGCTAATTAATACATAATAACTTAATAATGACTCAAGAGAGAAGCACTGAAACTCTGTTGTAATTGTTATGATTTGTATTATAACAGGTCAAGCCCTGGAAGGTGTGAAGACCCATATTGTGGGTTAGTTCGTTTGTTTTTTTCCTCGAAGTATGGAAGCCTTTAGAACTGTATGATAACTACCCCACACTCATGCTCATAACTTTTGACTCATGTTCTAGAAACAAACTTATTTTTCGTCATTACGTCATTTTCTGCCAAGAAATGTTTTTGCCATTCAGAATTTTATGATAAACCTACTTTTCTTTTAACACTTAAAGCGCCTGTCTGATTTGTTAGAAGTATTTCGAAACATCCAAATCTTGTAAATATTCTTGCATACCGCTTCAACAAATTTCACTGTGAGCACGTCAAAATGGATATGAGGCTGTGTCTTCACAAAACCTTTGTGCATTGACATGGAATTTGCTATATGTCATCACAGGCATGACCTGAGGGATGATGCAGTTTTATCACAGCGATATAAAAATACCTATTTTTGCTAATGACTAATGAAAACTTTGACCTAAAATGAGAATGATCTCCTTGCGGCATGCTGAGTCAAATGATATCCAATGTTTCTTCGTCTGCCATTTTGGACATTTTCCATTATGAATTTAGTCAGAAACTGCAACATCTTATGACTGCAGCTGCTTGTCTTTACAAAACTTGGTATGGTTCAATAGTTTAGCTTAGTTTTACTTATGTTTTTAAGCCTATTTTTCTAAACCTATCATCAGTGATGTCCACAAATATTTTCCTTTGTGACCTTAGTGGGCTTCACCCCACAATTGCTGCTTGTAGCTATATTTAGGGGTCAAGCTCCGAAAGGGCAAAAAACACTCTTGTTGTTTTTTATTAGGGCTCAAACACTGAAAGTAACTTCATTATTCTTTTACTTTCAAAGTTTTCTGGGACTTTGGTCCCTTTAACATACTCAAAACTCTTGAAATTGGGCCTGCACCTATGAGTTGCTGGCCATTAGGGGCCAGGCAAAGACTGGCACAGGGGAAGAGGCAGGGCACAAATGGTAGTGCATATATCAAACATACATGCACTCACCTTGAACCATGAAACTTGATACGTGTATCAGTCACATCGACCGAAACAACTTCCACACTGACACTCATTAGCTCCACCCAGCGGAAAAACAAAAGCGCATTCTGTGAACTTTTAAATACTCCTCCTAGAAGTTTCATTTGATTGTCATGAAACTTTGTGCGCATCATGCCAAGACATTGCAGATTAAAAATTGTGAACGATGTTGCCATGGGCGTACAATTATGGTGAAAAATAAGAAACAAAAAGTCTCTAATATCTACACTATACATTGACAGATTTACAGAATGCAAATATGTTTGGTGTGGTGGGCTGATGAGATTGATATGATATATTGTGTTTCGATTATAGCGCCACCAAATGGCAACAGAAAGTGCATCATTTAAAACAAACTTAGTCAACTTACATTTAGCCAAGTTAGTTTAGACTTGGTCAGAATAATGCGAGACATGGCTGAAACTCCCCCTTTTGACTAAATTGACAGGTTTTTGCCTACAGTCCCCAGACTGTTCTCATCAAGTCAGACAACTTTCAAAATTACATTCATTAGCTCCGCTCAACAGGAAGTCGGCCATTTTGGATTGTATGTGGATTTTTGGTCAATTCTAGGCTCTGAATTTTTTAAATACTCCTCTAGGGAATTTATAGGATTGTCATCAAATTTGGCAAATATTATGCCAAGACATTAAAGAAGCGATTTTTAATTTCTCAAACAATGTTACCATGGTGACGCAATAACTCTGTGGCAAAAAAATAAAATCAGGAAGTGGCTCATATCTTCTGTGTGCATTTAGTGATTTCATTGAAGTTTGAACTGTATGTTTGGTTCTAGAGACTGAAGACATAAAGGTGGCAATTGTCAGTCACAGTCATAGCGCCACCAACTGGCAGAAGGAAGTATGTCACTCAAAACAGCGTTTAAAAAAGTCCTTTTAAATTTACCCAAGTCACTTTACCCAAGTCAAAAAAATAGAAGAGATATGAAAAATGCTAAACTGTGAACAGATTGTTGATATTTCGAACAGTGTTGCCATGGTGAGGCAATAAATGGAACAGGAGTGTCACATATCTCCCCATGCATTGAGTGATTTACATCAAATATGGGAAATATGTTTGGTGTAGTGGGCCACACTACAAGATCATAAGGAAATGCATATGAGGCTTTATCTACGCAATGATTTGGTGTACATTTCTTCACAAGTGTGATCTGGAGACACATGCACAGTATCATCACAGCACCACCTACTGGTCCCCAGATAGGAAAAATTGTTATTATTGCTTATAACTTTTGAATCTTTTTGTTCTAAAATCGCCATTTTGAATTTTTCCAAAAGCTACTTTTATGAACTAGTTATACGTTTTCCACCCAACTGGCACCCAACAAGTGCAGAAAGATTCTCTGGAGACCCAATGTTAATTATCAAAAAAAGTTGAAATTTTGATTCATATGTGACAGGAACCCAAAAATTATTGAAATGGGTGGAGCTACTTTTACAACCCGAATTCCGGAAAAGTTGGGACGTTTTTAAATTTGAATAAA
>JAZGTK010005492.1:0-22329 GCA_036877625.1 Ambastaia sidthimunki
TGTATATTCCATAGAACAGTGGCTTAAATGTGTTGGCATGTTTAAATCCTGTAAATTCCCTTTGCCCTCAGCCTCTCTTTGCCTTTAAGTATCGAGAGAATTTTCCAGAAGATGGCTGGAAGATCTATGACCCAGTTGCTGAGTACAAGAGACAGGTAACAACTTGCAAATCTCCCATAAACTATACAAAAGTAATAATATAAAACCCATACATCACCCATAAACGTTTGTATATTTGTAAAGTATCACCACATTCAATGGTTCACAAACAGCATAAAATCAAAATGGCAAGATGTGACACAAGAGCCAAAGATGTCTGTCTGAGGCATGTGCACATAGACAAACACAAGATACGTTGCAGACAAAATACAAAAATGTGTAAACAAAATCCACCGAACGCAATCCACCTTTGGCAATTTTAAATTGAGTCGCTGTGGACTGAAGGCCAGTGAGGTTTATTATCAATGATGCAGAAATGAAACTAATAGTACATTGAGTTCTGATGTGTAGTGTTTATTTCTTTGCATTTGGGTGCAACTAATCTTCATTAAAGGGGGTTCTCAGCAAATATTGCTATACCATCTTAATAGAATAATTCGTTTAATTCAGGGTCAGTTGTGGATTAGGGTTAGCGTTACCTACTGGTTAGAGAATTAGACTTGTTACCAGAATGTTGCTGGTTCAAATCCCAATGCCAGCAGACAACAACTGAGGTGCCCTTGAGCAAGGCATCTTACCCCAAGTTGCCCCCTGGGTGCTGCAAGGATGCCCACTGCTCCGGGTTTTTTTTTTCATGGTTTGCAGTGTTTATGTTCACAACTCACTACTCTAATGTATGTGTGCACTAATCGGATATGTTAAATGCAGAGGACAAATTCCAAGTATGGGCCAGCATGTCACTTCATGGTCATGTTTTTATTTTATTAATTAATTAGTATATAATTTATAAAATTTAATTAAATAATGTTCAATGGCAATCAAAGTAACCAATTCATTGGCAGCCTTAGTTTACCTTAATAAATGTGAACTTGTAGCCAAAATTAGTTTTATCATGATGCTTGTCATATTATAAGGCATTTAAAATGTCTACTATTGTCTAATAGTTTCATAGCAAACACCAGCATTGTGTGGCTAAAGTCACTTATGCCAAAGGTATGCTTCAATTTTCAGAAATCACTAAACATATGGCGATGTGTCTGTGATGACAGGGTCTGCCGAATGAGAGCTGGATCATCAGTAAGGTGAACAGCAGTTATGAAGTGTGCGAGACCTACCCTGCTCTGCTGGTCACACCTTCAAACGTCACAGAGGACGAACTGAAAAGAGTGGCAGCATTCAGAGCCAAACGCCGCTTTCCTGTAAGTGTGTGTCCTCACTTTCTGACACCCCTTTAAAGTTAAGGGGTTAAGACTTAGTTTTAGGGTTACATTGGTGATTAAAATGTTGAGCAATGTAACAGTAATATTAAATATTGCACAAATGTGACACTATGAAGTTGACTTTAGGGGTAGGCAGTGTTTCCAAAATCAATGTTATCTATATCTAGTGTTGGAAATGTTACTTTAAAAGTAAAAAAGTAATTAGTTACAGTTACTAGTTCCTTCTCCCAAAAAGTAACTGAATTAGTTACTGAGTTACAGATTATAAAAGTAACTAGTTACTATGGAAAGTAACCATTGCGTTACTTACAAGTACATTTTAAATGCTCAAATGTGTTAAAGAATTTGGACCCACCTCCACCCCTCTTGAACAGAAYTTAAAATTCATGTGCATGTTCAATTATTTATGATAAATCTGAATATTATAATGAAATGGACACTTAATACAATAAATTACTTACAGAAAGTGTACACAAATCTAAACTGTTTTTTTTTATGTTGCTGTGGGACGAAGTGAGTCCAGCCACCAATCAAATGTCATGTATTGTAGATATTATAATTACTGTTTATAAAGTGGATCAATAAAAATAGCACAAAAGATGTTTTAGAACTTTTGATATTTATTGCACCTCAACAGGCCACAACTGGCCATCAAATAAATCAAAATTAAATTGTTTGTTAAGCAATGTACCAAAAATAAATAAAAAATACAAATATATACAAAATATGAAATAAATCAAACTTACACAACTGACAACTGATAGACATTCTGTACTTCAAGTATTTTCTTCATTGAAAAAGGAAACAGTTTAACAATATGAAATGCTTTCAATATTACTGAAAAGTGCAATGAATAGCAAAACTAGGGCATCCAAATGTAAAGAGGTAATACATTCAAAATAAATCTTTCTCTGGCCATTGACAATCTCACCTCAAGAGGCTGCAGCCAGCCAACAAATAAATCTAAATGAAATGATGCTCTTTTAAGCAATGTACCAAAAATGTATAAATAAATACATAATACACTCTTTTTAGTGCAAATGTAATAAGATGTAACACAACTTTAGACAACTGGTAGATGTACTGTTCTTCAAGTCTTTTCTTCTTGGCAATCTCTGGCCATTTACACTCTAATCCAACTTTAGCTCCTGAACATTCATTCATTCATCTATCCATACACTCCTTCCTAACACTAATACATCCATGCATTCATTCTTCTATCCATTTATCTATCCATCCAACCAAGTCATCCAACCATCTTAGCCATCTACGTATCCATTCTTCCAATCCATCCAAGCCATCTTATCTACCATCCATTCTAGCCAATGAACCAGTGGTTGTATCTCAAAACCAGAAGCCTCTCAAACTTCTGGTCAGAGAGCCTGTTCCTCTTTGGAGTTAAGACAAGCTTCCCCAGGCTAAAAAGTCTCTCTACTGGGGCACTGGACGAAGTGGCTGCATTATGCTGGAGTGAAATTTTCTTTATCAGTGCAAATCCATTAAGAGTCTATCCCTTGTTCTCCTGATCTGAAATAATCTGCGACTTGACTTTCAGCTTTAGAGGTGTCATCCTCAAAGGAAAAAAACTCATCCTCTATGGTTGAGTCTGTGCTGAGGTGCCGTGTTGGTGAGCTGGTACCTGCTTGCTGGTCTTGGTCTATGACAATTTTCAAACACTTTTCAGACACGCAGCCAACGTAGTTTGAACTTGGGCAGAGTCACAGCAGCCAAGACAGCATCCTCACTTTCCAACACCTCTGCAAATCTTGTTTTGATTGCCTGAAATGATACATAAAGATGCAAAGTCCATATTATATTATCTGTATATCTATCCACACACACAGAGAGAGCGCGAGAGAGAGCGCAAGAGATAATTATAACATTTATAGAAGCATATTTATATATTTCATTTTACATTAGCCTATATTTCTTTCCCTAGAAATACATTTAAAAAAGTTATATGCCTATACATTCTATTTCTTTACAACACGGCTCTGCAGGTCCATAACCTGTAGTCATAATATCATAACTGTAAAGGCTAGAATAGAATAAAATAACTTTTCCCATCTATCCATATACAATTAAATTGTTGGGTAATTTGTTGAAGATCTAAATTAAGTTCTTACTGTGACAAATGCCTCTGGGAAGGTCAACTAGGATTTGCAGGCTACTCTTCAGTTCTAGGGTCTTGAACATCAACAAACACAATGTCTCCAGTGTGGGTAGGAGTGTGCCATAGACATTCTTCAGGGAGAAGACAATTGTTTCTAAGGCAACTGTAAGTGGCTTCATGACCGTACAATATTCCCTGATGAACTGATGTTCCTTTTCTGTGATGGCTGTCAATCCGAACTTGGAGGAGAGAGTGTTTAGTTCGACCATTGGAATCCCATATATATGAGCCAGAGCATCATAAAATGAATTCCATCTCATGCTGCAAGGGACTAACAGCTTCTTTGAAATTATGTCATCCACGGTTTCTGCAGCCACCATTGAATGACTAGCCTTATTCCATAACCCTGTGCATTTTGCGGTAGCGCTTCTGTAAACTGCTTTTGTTCCTGGTGTTGACAGTAACAACTTGTCAACATCAGTACATGACACCAGGTTCAGGGTGTGTGATGCACATCTCTGATGTGGTGGCAAAGTGATCTCAACATCATCACCACCACCATCATTATCATCATTAAATACAACACGAGACCTCATTGATGTTGGTAAAAGTCACCTTATCTTCGTCATCATCAGAGTCATGCTGCTCGACTGGCCGGTACCTTTTGAAGGCCTTGACAAATTTTGAGCCATTATCTGTGAGTGTTGTCATGATTTTGTGTGATATCCCATGGGAAGAGTGGATACTGTCAAGCTCTATGCAATATTTTCATGTGTATGGCGACCCTTGAACCTCCTGCAAGCCAGTGCTGCTTTACCTCGCTTCATGCTTTGGGGATTAATCCAGTGTGCCATTACGCCTAGATAACTTTTATTAAATGCAGTCCAGATGTTTGCTGTGGTAGACACATATTCCAACTTCTCAAATGTCTGTTTGAGCTCGACATTCATTTTAGCTTGCTTTCGTTTGTGTCACACCCGCCCAACTCTACCTCTGATTGGCTTACAATGACATTTTACTCTACCTCAGCCAATCATTATCAATTATGCGGTTGTCTCGTGCCCCCTCACGAAGGAAGAACAGTTAAAAAAACTTTGCCTCTTGGTTTAGAGATCTAGTTGGTGTGATGAAAACAGCTTCAATGAGCTAATAAGTATAGTAGTGCGCCACATTGTTTGGCAGTAACGGCGTTATCATGATTGAAACAGTAATTAATTAGATTACTTGTTACTGATTGTTATTTTTAACGCTGTTACTCCCATCACTGTCTATATCACAGTAACTCTATATGACGGTTATTTTTTGCTGCATATTCAGTGAATTATTTTGTATGTTAGCCATGTGATAATGCATATGAAATGTTCTCTATATAATGTGATTATTTGCTCTTTTTATTTGGTACTTAATAGATGCAAACTAAACGATAAGAATATATCTATGATTAAATAAGAATATATCTGTCTTTAGTGCAAAAACAGATTCAGAATTACAACACTTGAAGACTCTAATTTTATTTAATTGTATTAATTAATTCTAATTTTAATATTTTTAAATTATAGTCCCAGCAATACAAATTCATAATAAATATACATACACTTGACCACCTATCAACTGCATGTGGCAAGCATTTTTTTAAGTTTTTGGGATCCCTTATGCTCAGTATTTTTACATTACTACATGCTTTTGTTGCTATTGTATGTAATAGCACTCCCCACTGCCAACCCTGCATGACATCGTGTTAATTATTATATTAATGGTTCTGGTAATTCTGTCAGGTGCTGTCCTGGATTCATCCTGAGAGTCAGGCTGCTATAGTTCGCTGTGGTCAGCCACAGGTGGGACCATCAGACCGCCGGTGCAGGGAAGACGAGCGCTATCTGCAGACCATACTCGATGCCAATGCCCAGTCTCATAAACTCTGTATCTTTGATGCTCGGCAAAGCACTGTGGCTGACACCAACAAAGTAAGAAATGGTGTTTTAATAATTAAAAACTGTAGATGCTTTATGTGTCATGTTGTACATTACCAGTCAAAAGTTTGGACGCATTCTATAACTACTTTTCTTAAATATTAATATACCTATTTATTAAATACGTTTAATAATATCAATAAATAAAGAATTGAATATACAGCATAAAACATACACTATAAAATTAAATGTATGAGTTTTCCTGCATTACATTTTAAGATGGTAATGACATAAATGAAGTTTCTTTTTAGATATCTGCTTTCAACATTTACTCAGATAATCAGTTGATTAGTAATAAGCACCAGTAATTGTTTTACTGACCCACTTTATGCCTCAGCTAGGAGGGAGGGAGAATCAGCCTCAGGTAAAATCTGGGTGTGAGAACATTACCTTGTTTAGATTAATGTTACTTGCTTATTAAATGACTCACATTACAGTGAAGACAAGACGAGGCTTGTAAATGTTGGAGGTTCAGTTTACTGTGGAAATGATAGGAAGAAATGTTTATAGCTATCATATGATAGAATGTCAAAACAAAAGAGTTGGCCTAAATTCCCATTGGAATAAGAGAAAACAAACATTTGGCATGAAATTTGTTTCACAAATAATTAGACCAGTTTGGTGGTCTGAATAAAATCCAGTTTAAGATGGAGGTCATGTTTTAGAACATGGTTTTTCAACCTGTCCTCCAGTCCATGTGACCATATAGATCAATTGTCAGTTTCCTAAAAAAAAACAGTGGAGCCTTTATTCAATTAGTGAAAAGGCCAGTGCACATATATTCACTGGGTCTTCTTCTAAAGGCCAAAGATGGAGGATACGAGAATGAGAGTTTCTACATCAACGTGGAGCTGAACTTCTTGGAGATCCCCAACATTCATGTAATGAGAGAATCCCTGAGGAAGCTTAAGGAGGTGGTGTATCCTGCCATCGACCAACAGCACTGGTTCTCATCTGTGGACTCCACACATTGGCTGGAATACATCAGGGTGAGAATCAGGACTGCATATTACTAGATCAGGTTCATTCTTGAGGTCATGCCTGGATTCAAGCTGAGATCATCTTGCAACACCTCCATCAGATGGTCATTATATCCTGCTTCAGACAACACATGACTCAAATTTTGCTCATGAGGTTTCATTGACCTCTCTCTTCTGTCTGTGTTCTTATGTAAATTTGATTTTGGTTAAAGTACATTAAGTCAGGCTTAAAGGTGAAGTGCGATATTTTTCTGTTTAAATTTGTACTTATACAGAACAAGACTTATGGCCCAATAGCTTTTTTTTCCATGTCTTGAACACCGTAGCTCTTAAATTATCTAAAAGGCCAACATCTGGCTCAACTAATGTTTTAACAACAGAGAATTGTGGATTCACCTTATGTTCTGGTTGCCACGGCTCTTATAATTTTTCATGGGGGCTACTCCAAGGAACGGCACAAAATTGGATTCAATTGGAATTGAATGTATGTCTGTACATTATTTCTGGGCCATTTCATCCTTATGGGATGCCATACATGTATACCATCTGCATTGAAAGAGAATGCTCCCACGTGTTGACCACATTATCAATGTCAGCTAATTACCACAAACTAACCACTTTGATGTTATCAAAGTTTACTTAGGCTTTGTTTTGTAGTACTGTCTGAGGTGGAAGCCATAACAATTGTGTTAGAATGAAAAGTGAGGAAATTGTGTTAGAATGAAAAGTGAGTTTTTTTCCTCACATAAAACATTTCTTAAAGTGCGATACTCACGAAAATGATCAAATGATTTCCCTGTAGCTCCTGCTGGCAGGTGCAGTGCGTATTGCCGACAGAATCGAGTCGGGTAAGACGTCAGTGGTGGTCCATTGCAGTGACGGCTGGGACCGCACAGCTCAGCTCACTTCTCTGGCCATGCTCATGCTAGATGCCCACTACCGATCACTCAAGGGCTTCCAGGTGCTGTTGGAGAAGGAGTGGATGAGCTTTGGGCATCGCTTTGCCTCGGTCAGTAAAGGCTGATCCACAGGGCTGTTTCTAAAAATTCAGGGGGGGCAGAAACAATGCTTTTGGGGGTGCCCTCTTTTGCTGGGCCTAATAAGTACACAGCAACTTAGTGGTTCTTACTGGGCCCCTCGTCAGAGGGCCTGGGCAACATTGCAACTTTTGGATTGTATTCTGACACGTTTTAGAAAGCAAAAATGTAGTTTGTCCTTAAATGACTTGAGGGTCATTTTAACACTTTAACTATACTTTTTTAGATGTTTCGGATGTTATTTAATTTAAAGTAAAATGGGCTAGAGGCTAAATCACGAATACTAATCCCAAGAGTAGTTTCAACATTAAATTGATTAAAGTAAATAGATGTTGCAGTGGCTGCAACAAATTAGAATGCATTTAATGTGTGTTAAGTGTTCTAAAGGCTTATGGTTTCTTTCCCTGCCTGTAATTTTGTTTTTCTGTCTTTTAGCGGGTGGGACATGGAGATGGGAATCATGCCAACTCTGAACGTTCTCCTCTCTTTGTACAATTCATAGACTGTGTGTGGCAAATGACCCGACAGGTGAGTTAACCTCTATATAATTTAAGGTCGAAGAGTATACTTGCATTCATTAACGATTAAGTGTGTAATTTTATTTTTGTTGATATTGGGATATTTACCCATACTAAACTATACCTATCCCAGAATAAAATCCAAAGATCACTATTAAGAGGAAACTTATAATTGTGTTTAAATATAAACTATGGCACATTAAAAGCGTTGCTCTGTTTGCTTTAGCATTCAGAACAGCCCAGCATGGCAAAGTTGACTGAACTAATGATGGATCCTTATGCCGCATTCCATTCAATGTTGGTAGTCGATTAATCCGAGTCCATTGTCCCGACATCCGTTGTGAACGAGTTTCATTGCAACAGTTTGGGAAAATATGGACGCCCGATTTGTTTTGTTCACGTATGCTCAGAAAAACGTCTGTCTAACACAAATCAAGTGAAAGAAAGTCTAAATGTCACTACAAAATTTTTAGACGACACTTTCTCTACACATACACAACTTAAAATGTCAAAATGATGAAAAGAAAATGCTGATAACCGTTTACTGTGTGCGCTGCCATTTGTGCTGTGACGTAATTCCAACCAGGTCGGTCTGCACCGAACTAGCCCGAGTTCGTGATTCGGAACTCCGACTTGATTGGCCGTTCCATTGCACTTTCCCGAGATGGAGGTCGTTTTTTTTCCAAGTCCCGAGCACAGTGGAATGCGGCATTAAATATTGCTGCATGTGTCCGAACAGTAAAGCTTTATCTTGTTTCTTTTTCTTTCTTGTTCTCTCTCTAGTTTCCTTCTGCGTTTGAATTCAACGAGTTGTTTCTCATCACTGTTCTTGATCACCTGTACAGCTGCCTGTTTGGGACATTTCTATATAATAGCGAGCAAGAGCGAGTCTCAAAGGCAAGACAACAGCAATCGGTGTACATGAATTACACCATGTGCAATAATGTCATTTAAGTGGTTATTTTTTTAAAAAGAAGGGTTAAAGGGATAGTTTACCAAACAAATGTTGTCCTCATTTATTCACCCTAATGTCTTCCAAACTATTTTCAAATTACTTTCTTCTGTATAACAAAAAATGTAAAGAATGTCACTGTTCTTTTTCATACAGTGAAAAAGGCAAGCATTCATAATTTCATAAAAGTGGTCCATGTGACTTTCTCTTTAGGAACTGTACAATAGCTTTGTGTGATAAAATTGATTTGTTTGATTTATAACATGATTTTCAATGTTTAATTTTGTAACTGTTTAGTCGACTGAGTTTGAATGGTTGTCTTTAATTGTGCAGATATTCTTATTCATATTCTTATTCAAACTATTCCTAGTTTTATGTTTAAATACAAAAGTTATTTGAATATATGAAATGAATAGATTTTTAGGTGCTTAAGACATATTGTGTTTTTGCAGGAAGTTTACAGTAAGACGCTGTCTCTGTGGTCATACATGAACAGTCAGGTTGAGGAGTTCACAAACCCTCTGTACGTGAACTATGAGCACCATGTTTTATACCCAGTTGCCAGTCTGAGACATCTGGAACTTTGGGTCGGTTATTATGTGCGCTGGAACCCTCACATGAGGCCACAGGTGAGCATGAGATGATCAATAATAATCATTAGTAATTAATAAACAAGAGATTATTATTTGAATAATTATTATTTTAAAGCATTTTTCTGTGGTTGTAGGCAAAATAGTGTTTTTTTTGTTTTTTTTTACTTTGCACACATTTAATTACAACTTTGATTTCCTAAATTTCCCAAATGAAAAATGTATTATTGAAATGTCTGAAAAAACTGTTAAACCATTTTTATTATTTAATGTTACATTTAATGTCAAGTTTTTTCACTTATCATAATTTAGTATAAGTAGATAAATGTTACGGTTGTTTTTTCTTTTTTCTGTCTCTCTTCCCCTTTCTCTATTTGTCAGGTTCCAGTTCATCAGAGTCTAAAGGAGTTATTGGTTCTAAGGTCAGAGTTGCAAAAGAGAGTAGTGGAGTTGAAAAGAGATGCCGCTTCATCACATTCTTTCTCTTCCTCAGAGCATGAGGGCGCGCCCATGCAGACCACTGTCTGAGCATAGAGCTCATCAGCCTGGTAAACACTGGTCTTGTAAAGTTCACATATCCACCATCTTATATCCTCCATCTTAGTCTCTGCTGTCAGAGAAAGATAAAGGCAAAGCGTGTTTACATGCGTTTGATAAACTAGTGTTGTCTTAGCATTGGACTAATACCACTGTGGACACACACATGACCTTAATGTAGTCATTGGTTATAATGACTATAAACTATAAAATTATAAGTCATAAATTGCATAACACCACAGTTTAAAATAACATTTTTTAGTTAAATGACAAGGTGTGTATGCACAAGCCTGCATGGGTAGTTTGATTTGACATCAAATATTATTGTCAGACTAAAAGAAAAAAGCAACACATTTGATGGGTTGATTTCAACATCAATTCTGCATTGAAATAGTCCCAGACAAAGTTTTGGCCAAGTTTTTAACAATAAATGTGGTAAAGAATCTGTTTACTGAAAATCATGTGCAGTTGTTCCAGTTTTGATAGGAGTGTTGCAGTTTTTGTATTGCCTACACAAATTATTAAAACTCAATACTAAATAGCTTTTAAATCTATACTACTATCAGATTATAAGAATTACTGAAATTTGCCTCATGCGTACAGATAGTTTTACTCTAAAGTTTTTTTCCCCCTGAAACAGTGAAAGAAGGGTTAATTTGTATATTAAGAAAAAGTACCGTTTCTTAATATACAAATTAAAGGTTTTTTTTTTCCTGTAGCATAATTTGTTGTATTTTTATATGACAGTTTTATAACAACTTTCTAATGTGTTGTTGGCCCCTGATGCTTTGTCCTAAATTTGTATTAGTTTTTGTACAAAAACTTGAAAATATGGGTTTTTTGGTTCAAAAATAACAAATATCTTATAAAAACTGATATTATTTGCTGTCTTTGGTCCTTTTCACTTGTTTTCCTATTACATCTGCAAATCGGTGTTTACAAATGTTAATCAAAAGCTGTTTATATCCAAAAGATGAGTTTAAATTGCATGACATTTAAACTATGTATTTGTAATATTTATACTGTTTATAATTAAAACAATAAATACATATAACAATATATAAATTTTTTATTACTTGTGTTAAAAGGGAAAAAAAAGAAAACTGATTAACTTCAATTATAAAGTATATTCTATATACAGTGTTGTCTAATCCACTCCAGGTCTTAAATTAATAAAACTACTTTACAGTATTTTAAGATTTTGACTGCGTTTCTCTTTAGGTAAATATTTGTCATGTTCATGAGGCAGCCAGCCTACATTATTTCCTATTGTTGTGCTCAGTTTTTCCTGTTCCCTTAGCATTTTTCAGTATGCAGTCAGCATTACTTCATAGGGATTTTTAACAGCGCATTACTTTGTCTCACACGTGGTTCGCCACAGACCTTTTTGAAGTTTTGACAGCCATTCCCGCCTTATTTTTGAATAATGGGGCATGGCTTGAGTTTTTGACCAATGGCGGAAAGTGATGTTTACATCTGTATAAATCTTTATCCAATCCACAGTTGTGGAGGCTGTTTTAAACGTGTATCGGGGCTGACCAATCAGGCAGGTCTCGTAGTGAGCTAGCGCGAGGCTGTGTGGTCTTCTATAGAGAGGAAGCGCGAGGCCGTTAGTGTGATTGAGGAGAACCAACAACAAGGGAAACGTTATCAGAAGGTATCTGTGAAACACTACATTTTAAAACATTTCTTTACGTATTTTATTTCTGTACAAACATTAATTTAATTATTACAAGGATTATTTAGTGCGTATACGACCATTATATAATTCGCGTTTCTCTTATACACGTTTTATTTTACAGTGGAATGTTAGAAGTGCTGTGTAATTTATTCCTTCAGCACTAGTTTGCTTATCGTTGCCATATGGTAAAGTAGTTATTCATCGGTTAACCCGGAGTTGAATGACGAACGTGCTTTAAAATGGCTGGCGATTTTAAAATCTGCCTTAAATAAACCACTGGCTATTAAATCTAAAAGTCGAAAAGCTGTCCTGAAGTTTGCCGTAACGAATCGACATGTTTGCTATAAAATGTTTTAAGTTTAACGGTTGTGTGTTTTGCAAGGTATAAAAAGGCTTGATCTATTACCGCGCTGTTGACAGTCAGTGCCAGTCATAGCTGGTTTGACTCTGCCTTTGTTACAAACGGGTTTGTGCCGGGCGCTAATTTAAGAGTCCTACCATGGCGAAGGATTGGGCAATGAATATTAATCGAGACTTGAGTTACGTGCTTGACGTTCTAGGAAACCAAACAAGCAACACCATCTAATATGTATGAGGCATACTTCGCCATTGTATGATTCGTTAATTCACTAGCTCACTTACGCCCACTTACCCGTGCTTGTCTTCTAACCAATCAGTTAAGGCATACAGGGTCAACGTCCCGTACGTAATGTAATATTCATGAGTCTATGTTTAGTCGTAGTAGGATTCACAAAGTCGATTGCCGTGCGGAACTGGTAAAACTTTGCAAACTCAGGCAATTGCTCACAGGACACCCATTTAAAGGCTTAAATTATTTACCGTAAACTATAGCTTTAAAACGGTCTTCTATGTGTCTGCGATAAAGATGGACGTGTGCAAGTCATTGTTTCTCGCCATAGATAGAGGCCATTTTAATTAATGGAGTCTGATTTGCAGAGACGCGGCCAATGTCTCTCAACAGACTATAATCCAAACATTATACAATCCTGCATTTGAGCTATTTACGGGAAAAATGAGAGCTTACTTCGAAAATTGTCAATATTGCAAAGCTTGGCCTTAAAAATAAAGTGTGGTTTCTCTCATCACTTTGCACAAAACGAAAAAAATATTGCGTTTGAGGGCACATAGGGCAATATATCCCTAACATAAGCAGAGACAGCATAAATAATGGTGATATGAATTCAAGTGAAAGTATGACATGCATATGCATTTAAATAAATATTATTTTCACTTCAACAATAGTATGTAATCAGTTACAGTCTTTATATATGTGGACAGTTTTCTTAAGTGCAAGATAGCGTGTTATTTATTATTTAACATGGTAATAGTTATTTTAATTTAATTGAGTTTTTGGTTTGGAATGCCTTCTGTGTGCTTCTAGGTGTGGTGATATTTCAGTGGCAATGGCAAAAGGTGATCCAGGAAAGCCCAAAGGCAAGATGTCTGCCTATGCCTATTTTGTGAAGACTTGTCGTGAGGAACACAACAAAAAGAACCCTGGCGTCACTGTCAACTTCTCCGAATTTTCCAAGAAGTGCTCTGAACGATGGAAGGTAGGTAGACTAGAGAGTCTTCTAGAGGTGTCTGTATCCTAAAATCAAAGGAAAAAGAAAAAATCATTTGGAGAAGGCTGAAGATAGCATTTTAAAGATTTTTTTTTTCAGACTATGTCACCGAAAGAGAAGACTAAATTTGACGACCTGGCCAAACAGGACAAGGCCCGCTATGACCAGGAAATGATGCACTACAATCCAGGAAAGAAGGGTCGAAAGCAAAAGAAAGACCCCAATGCGCCCAGACGGCCACCGTATGTTGTTTCTTGATCTTTTCAGGCAGTGTTTGAATAGAAAATGATTTGAAAAATGATTTGAAAATTGATTGAATTGAATAGAATTATATGTACGATTTTGTTTTTCTTTCTCTTTTCAGGTCAGGATTTTTCCTTTTCTGTGCAGAGCACAGGCCAAGTATCAAGTCCCAGAACCCGAGTCTGGGCATTGGAGATGTAGCTAAAAAGCTGGGTGAGATGTGGAACAATCTGGCTGAATCTGAGAAGCAGCCCTTCCTATCCAAGGCCACCAAACTGAAGGACAAGTATCAGAAGGTGAACAGCATTTCTTAATGCATTTAATGATCGTGTAGTAGATTGTGTTTTACTGGGCATTATACAGTTTCAATTAATTTTTAATACTGCCTACAGATCTTAAACCCATTATAATTAACAACTGAATAGGTTTAAGATTTCAATCAAACAAGACAGGTGTATCAATTTAGTAATCAATGGGAGTAAATCATTTAGATACTACGTTATCAATGCCCATAAATATTGGGTGGGGTGTGACTGCTAATACTTTTTACTGGCCAAAGGGGTACAGTTATAAGCCATTGTCAATTATTTTTAAATGGTCAAATATCAGCAGATGCATTTGCTGAAGATTAAAGCATACCTGCACAATTGTCTACGCAAGTAGTGCATATTGTAAATAATGGTGGTTCAAATAAAAATGTTTTTCTTAATTTCTAAATAAAATTATTTCTTCTTTCTTGCAAAGTTCTTATAGTATTTCTACTTTTGTAGGACCTGGCTGACTACAAAGGAAAGGGCAAAGGAAGTGGAGGAGGAACATCTGCCAAATCCAAACCCAGGGTTGATGAGGATGACGACGATGATGAGGATGATGATGATGTAGAGGAAGAAGAAGAAGATGATGATGAGGATGACTAAAGAACTTTGTCTTCTAATTGTGCAGTAAGAGTTCTATATGTTCACTGCCAATTAGTTTCAGTTGAGTCTGGTTCTAACAGGTCTTTGTGTCAGGGCTGCTATACACTGATCACCCTAAGAGATGTCCAAGGCATGCAAGCTCTGACTTTAGACAACCAGACTCTCTCTTTGTTGGGTTTGCTGGTGGTCCTGTTAAAGCTTGCTATTAAACTGTTGCAAAAGCAAAATATTTACATACTGTTCAAGAAACATCACGGTGGTAGCAGTACATACTCTTTTAAAAAATATTTAAGGTGGTGTGTTTCTGTATGGCTGTTAACTTTTTTATTTTCTACTCCCAGATTTCAAAATGCACAATTGGATATGTATAATGTGGATACATTTTTGTTCTGTTTGCCCCATAAGCTTCCTGCATTGTTAAAAGGATGTTTGTAATGTGCAAGTTGTGTAATTTTGAATGATTTGCGTTTGATCATTTTATGTGAAGAGTATCTGGGGGACGTTTCAGCTTTAACCAGGGGCAAGTGTTCAAGACTTTAGCTGAGGAAAGCTCTCATTTGCACCTTTGATTTGTTACTTTTTTATGTATAGGTGACACTGTGATTTAAAATAAACATGGCATTTTTAGATCTCCAAATGATTCAAGTAACGTCTGTCTGTCTGTGTCTGTCTGTCTGATCAATAAAAGGACAGGTTTCTTCAAGTGTAAATTTAGTTTAACCTAAAATTAAAAATGCTTTTCACAAAATGCAGTCTGATAAATGTGATGAGAATTGTGTACACTAGATGTAAATGGAGCGTAAAAGTGAAGCACACATCTTCAGAACAGCATAGGTGGGGATTAGTCGGTGTAGTCCAGGACAGTCAGTTGGATTGACAGTTGTATTAACAAGATTTATTATAGGATAATTTTTTTTGTTTTTAACTAAAATCTGCCTTATGGCATTTGTTTCGGCCTGAAATGTAAAGCTGTGCTTCTAAAAATTGAGTTATACCATGTGTTTTGTTTAACACTGACCCTTAAATATCCACTTTGTAAAAATGTTTTGCCTGCTTAATTTGATTACAAAAACAATTACAAATTATACAATTACCCCCCCACCCCCAAATTAGCAAAAGTGAGGGATTAAAAAAGGTATGCATCTAAAACAATTTAGCTAGTGTGTGTTCTAAATGGATGTCCTGCAGGAATATAACAATTGTAATGTTTTGATGAGTGATTATCTAGATTTTCATCAGTGGCATCAGAGTGATAGCAGCAACATTTCTTCAGAGACTCATACACCATTATAACACCTTCTTGTAGCTTGCTCTCTCGCACAGTTAAACTCCATGTCATGTTCACAAGCACCTGCTTTTTATCAGATTCACAGTCAGGTTCAGAATTGGGAGTGGGGATTCAATTCAATTTTATTTAAATAGTGCATTTTACAACGTTACACTGCTTCAAAGCAGCTTTACACATGATACTGAGATATATATATATATATATATATAGAAAAAAAAGTTGAACACAATACATGGTATTATTGCAAATAGTAAGTGCAAGATGTATATTAAAAAACAATTTATGGATACTATGTTTATAGTTAGTTTATGAATAAAGAGTTGACTGAAACGATGAAAACTAAAACACATTCAGACCATTTAAATAAATGGAAGTGGATTAGAAAAACTTGCCATTGTGTGCAAAAGCCCACACCTCATATGGGGGGGGGGGTAATGTATTCAGACTGCCAACTAAAACAGTATTTACTTCTGAGACTTTCCAACATGTTGTCAGTTAACATGAAAGGTATTATATTAGGCAGGATGCGCCAGTCCAAGTCTAACTTACATGAAGATGGCACAGAGAAATAATATTTTATGAGACAAGAATATAAGTGATTTGCAATAACACCATAAAATGCACAAAATACAAAACATACACAAAAAATACAAATATCTAAACATTACACAATGTAAGAGAATGAAAGAGAATAGGAGACAAAGAAATAAAACAATAGAGGCTTTAGGAGTATAATTATATTGCTATATTCGCTAGGATCAATAACAATAATTTACAAAAGCTAAACTAAGTTAAATGTCAGCAGTCTCCTAGTACGCAAGCCAACAGGGTGACAGTGGGAAGGAATCAAAACTCCAATGATGTATAGATGTAAAAAACAATCTTGGTAAAAAACAGGCTCAACCTGGAGGGCCAGTTCTCCTCTGGCACATTAAAGCTGCAATTTGTAACTTTCCTGGATAAACAAAGCACTGGTAGTAATCATTTATAATTAAATTGATTTAAAACTGTTGGGTCTGATTAAGTGACAATATGTCAAGCACTGAGGAATGTTCCTTCCATCATAGTCCCATTGGTCTGTCTCTGGTCATCCCATTCCGTCTCAGCCACCATCCGGCCAGACAGACTTAGTAAGAGCACATCTGTTCTAATGGGAAGTGTTCCCAGTTCCAGTTTACCTAATGCAGCCTAACAATGCCTTAAGGGATTTGAGTTATACATTCATAGGACTATGTATAGGCTAGATTAAAAAGGTAAGTCTTCAATCTTGATTTAAACCTACATAGGGTATCTGCCTCCTGGACAACACTGGGTAGACTGTTCCAGATTTTTGGTGCCAAATATGAAAAAGATCTACCACCCGCGCTTGATTTTTAAATTCTTGGTATTATCAACTGACCAGAATTTTCCGATTGCAGTAAACATGAAGGACTGTAATAAGAGAGGAGCTCGCTCAGGTACTGATGAGCTAAACCATTCAGGGCCTTGTAGGTGATCAGCAAAATGTTAAAGTTTATATGATATTTAATAGGCAGCCAGTGCAGTTTTGACAGAACCGGGCTAATGTGGTCATACTAGTTCGTTCTTGTAAGGACTGCCTGCTGCATTTTGGACAACTGCCTTACTAGCCACCTAAGAATTGCAATAATCAAGTCTTGATGTCATAAATGTATGAATTAATTTTTAATACATTTTTCTGTGTTTGACACAAAGAGCATGTGTCGTAGTTTTGATATATTTTTAAGGTGAAAAATTGCAGTTTTACAAATATTGGAAATGTGCTTTTCAAAAGGCAAATTGCTATTAAAAAGGACATCCAGATTCTTATCTGATGTAGCAGGCTTTATAGAGCATCCATCAAGGCTAAAACAGTATTCTAGGTTGTTCTGTGTGGAGAATTTTGGTCCAATAATTAAAACTTTTGTTTTGTCTGAATTTAGTAGTAGATGACTCGGCCTCAAGGAAATATGCAGCTGAGTATCATCAGCATAACAATGAATCCAAAATTAACTCCATTTCTCTTAATAATTGCTCCCAAAGGTAGCATGTACAGGGCAAAAAGTAAAGGCCCAAGCACTGATATGACACCTTTTTACTCACAGAAATAAACTGAAATCAGTCAGATAAATATGATTTAAACCATGCCTGTGCAGTTTCACTTATGCCAACATAAATTTTTAAGCCTATTTACCCGAATGCTGTGGTCAATCGTGTCAAAAGCTTTGCTTAGGTCAAGCAGAACCAGAAGAGAGATGCAGCCACGATCAGCCGACAACAGCAAGTCATTTGTCACTCTGACGAGAGCAGTCTTTGTACTATGGTATGGTCTGAATCCTGACTGGAAATTCTCACAGATACAGTTTCTTTCCAGGAAAGAACATAATTGTGCAGACACCATTTTTAAAGTATTTTTGAAATAAAAGGTAAATTTGAGATGGGTCTGTAATTTACTAATTCCCTTACTAATTTGATAGTTCATCCTTATTTCTACTAAAGAATGACTGGAGTTACAGCAGATTGTTGATAAACCAACCTTTGAAGAGTTTAAAATGTCTTTAAAAAACTCATTTAATATTATGTAATTATCTTGTTTCAGCTTTGTTTCTGTCAAGCAGAGCACATATAGGTGTACATATGATCTGTGGTTATAAGTGTTGGTGGTATTTATAACAAGACTATGTGCCAGATTTTTAGATAAAAGAGCAGCCCCACCCCAGGAGGGATGGAGGCCATATTTTTTTAACGGGTCAGGTCTACCCCAAAAACTTCTCCAATAATCTATCAAGTCTATATTATTCTCCAAGCACCACTTAGACATCCAGCCGTTCAGTGATGACAATCTGCTATGTATTTCGTCACAACGACAAGAAAAGAGGGGACCAGGGCATAATACAGCATCCAACATTGTGCTAACAAGTTCACACACCTCTTTAATATCATAACATAATTTGTGCCGACGTGTATACTGACTTACTGACGTTTAGATTTAGCCAGCACGTTTAGATTTGTTTTAATGTCCGGTGCTCTGGCTACCGGTAAACATTTGACTATGGTGGCAGGTGCTTCTATTTTCACGTTCCGTACAATAGAATCTCCAATAACTAAGGCACTTTCAACAGGTGTCTCAGTGGGTGTGTCACTGAGTGGGGTGAACCTGTTTAAAACTGTAATTGGAACGGAAAAGTGGTGTTTTGTCCTGCGGCTATGCCGTCTCACACTCACAAAATTTCCCTGCTGCGGGGGAACTGTAACCGGAACCAACCAATGTATGGACCTAGTCACATCCAAATTCTGTTCCAAAGCTCTATCACTCTTATTGTCTTCGAGTAAAGTTTGGATGGATGTTTCTAATTCTGAAATCTTCTCCGTCAGCCAAACTATTTCCTAACTGTTGCATTTATCACATGTAAAACCCTCAGCGCTGACAGAGAAGTCTACACTACACTTGGCAAACAGTGCATGGAAAAATAAAAAGGATATGCCAGATCTCAGGAGATTATTTTAGTTGTTTGATGAGCTCTAGAAAGATCAGTTGTACTGGTCCTAACCAAAAACCCTTTGGTTGGTACATTCACTGCCTGTTATTGAAAATGACAGCGCTACCGACTTGAACCACACAGGACCAGTTTTCTGTGTGGTTGGTTCAATTAATAGTGCTGAGCGAGCCAGTGGGAATCCGTTTAAATTGCTCTCTCTGTTACAAAGCCCTCATGGTGTCAGGCGCCAGGAGTGGTTTGGAATTTAGCTAAATGAAGTTCTTTAAATCTAAAGTCACTTCTTGAAATTTTTAAAGAAATGGCAGTTACTAAAGAGCAAAACAGAGCTTTATGTCCAAAAACATATTTTTATATTTACCCAAAGACAGATACAGCACTCCAGGACCAGGATTTGGTTTCAGTTGTTTTTAAATGGAAAAAAGCTGCTTATATTTTTAAATCTTACAAATACACCTGAATTTATTACAATAACATGCTAACTACACATCCATATTTAATGCACTATGGGTGCTACATAATAGATGGATTGCAGAACCAGTACAAACAGCCAGTAGGCTGGCAGATGACCAATTACTGGACGACTGTGAGAAGGCTCATTTTTACTTCATTATTGACTGCCAGACTCATGGATTAAATCAAATATCATGATGACTATGTATAACAATGTATTAATTAAAAGATACCAGTGTGTTCGCTAAGTTCAACAGCCTATTATTAGCATTTGACTTTGGGTTTCATTTTTAGAGATGGCACAGGTGTGATGAGATCTGAAAAATGTGTAAATCAATCTAATTTATATTTCTGGCAAAAGTACTACAGCACACAATATTGCTGTGCTTATCTTGTGTAGCTGAGATATGTTTTATCTTAAGCAAATGGTGGATTGTTCTATGCACCATAATAGCTCTATTGACCACAGAACCCTGTGTGCAGCCGTGCCACTGTCATCACCTTGTCTGATTGCTTCTGGATGAATCCACTCATTTCCAGGAGGCCCTGAACCACCAGATATATTCCCCCTTCCAACACACACACAACATGAATAAACTAAATAAGGGTTAAAAAAAACGAAATAGTTTTTTTATTATTAAATTGATCACATGAAAATCTTTAGCCAGAGATCAACATTTTGTATATTTGTTTGAATATTTAACTTTGTGTTAAAATAAAAGATAACCATGATTGATAATTGACACTTTTTCCATGAATACATTTCCATTCCATGAATACTTTTTGATCTAACTACTGATTTATTGCATATGCATTGAAAAGAAGAATCTTCATTATTGTGTACTTTTATTGAATTATTAAGGAGGCACTGATGTTCTTCTGTAGATTCTGTAGCTCAGTGTGGCATGTGCTGCTTCAGTATTTGCTCACCTTCAGTGTGGGTAATGATGCTCCACCAGTACTGGAGATCACCTGAAGATAATTAAGGAAATGTGTTCCTGCACCTCTCCTCAAAGGCATGTCTTTAAGTGAAAGTGACATGTATTTGTCAGTTATGGTTACCCATAACCAAAATGTGACCTCTGCATTTAACCCATCCTTAATGAGGAGTGAACACACACTACAAGTCGTGAATACACACTGCGAGTCATGAACACACACACACACACCTGGAGCAGTGGGCAGCTATCCCTGCAGCACCCAGGGAGCAATTGGGGGTTGGGTGCCTTGCTTAAGGGCACTTCAGTTGCTACCTGCCGGCGCTGGAATTGAACCAGCAACCTACTGATTACAAGCCCAACACCTTAACCAGTAGACTACAACTGCCCACGATTTTATACATGGGTGACAAGAGAGGAGCACAAAGTGAGGTGGCAAATTGCAGTTGCATTGTCAGAAAAAAAGAGCATTAATTAGCAGGAAACTACTCTGCTGTTCAGGTTAGTATATGGTGATTGTCAAGAGCTAAATAAATTCACAAAGCCAATTCAAAATTTACTTTTCTAATCTTAGGTATAAAATCCATAAAATGGTCCTAAAGAAATTACATACATTTTATTGTGACTAGTTAATGACTAGTAAATGTACTTTATCAAGAAAAATTCATAGTGTACTGAGATATCCTAAATGCAGAGTAGCATTTATTGCTTACATAAGCAAGCAAATTTAGGCCTAAAGAGCAAGTTAGTATATTAAAAATATACGTAACCACCACTCGGGTACTATATTTACATTAACATTAATAAGCATGATTGACATTACCTGGTTCTGTGCGAAACTAGACTAAAGACCAAATATCAGAACTTTTATTAATAAATTCATCATGTTTTAAGATTGACAGCTGATGAACAAAATCCTTCCACCCTTAACCCACAAAGATAATAATAACAATTTAAAAGTAGCTCTGGAAAACAGCTGACTTGGCAACATTACTACCGCCCCTTTGCCATCTAAGTAAGCGAATGGAATGATTTCGAAAAATGCACTGGTGTGATATTGGAGATTAAACATAAGGCAGATGATGCCTGGTAAGAACAGTTTCCTAACTGCATGCATTACCAGTTTGAATCACTTTTGTGTTTTCAAATGTGCAATTGTTTCTAAATGATAAACATTACATCAAATATATTTGGTACTAGCTGTGTTGTGTCTATGAAAAGAATGATGTCACATTTGGAAGATTTGAAAATACACTGCTCAAAAAAACTGCCCACTTAGGAAGCAACACTGATTGACAATCAATTTCACATGCTGTTGTGCAAATGGAATAGATAACAGGTAGAAATTATAGGCAATTAGCAAGACACCCCCAATAAAGGAGTGGTTCTGCAGGTGGTGACCACAGACCACTTCTCAGTTCCTATGCTTTCTGGCTGATGTTTTGGTCACTTTTGAATGCTGGCGGTGCTTTAACTCTAGTGGTAGCATGAGACGGAGTCTACAACCCACACAAGTGGCTCAGGTAGTGCAGCTCATCCAGGATGGCACATCAATGCAAGCTGTGGCAAGAAGGTTTGCTGTGTCTGTCAGCGTAGTGTCCAGAGCATGGAGGCGCTACCAGGAGACAGGCCAGTACATCAGGAGACGTGGAG
>JAZGTK010005493.1:0-22326 GCA_036877625.1 Ambastaia sidthimunki
TTTAGCTCAAGGAGAAAAACCAGTTTGTACGGTACTGTAGATGGTTTTGTATCAGAACAGGAGAGATGTACTGATGGACATTCCATTGCAGAGAGAAAGATATCTGCACTTGAGTATTTGAGTCATGAGTTTAAACATCAAAACATTCGCATGTATGAATGTAGATGCATGATATGATATACTTGTGAGCTCAACGAAGGTGTTGTGCTAGCCTATAGGCATGTTGTTTGTGAATGGTAAAAAATGTGCCAACAGGATAATATTACAGTCCAGTTATATATTGAGAATGTAAAGACATAAGTTTTAACTCTTTTTACCTAACCTGTGGAAAGCTAACAAACATATATTTTTGTTAGTTTTATTTGCTCAGTGATCTGAAGATCTGGTTTAGCTCAGGTCAGACTCAAGATTAGAACCTTCTGGTTGAGCTCAGGTCAGACTCAAGATCAGAACTTCTGGTTGAGCTCAGGTCAGACTCAAGATCAGAACTTCTGGTTGAGCTCAGGTCAGACTCAAGATCAGAACTTCTGGTTGAGCTCAGGTCAAACTCAAGATCAGAACTTCTGGTTGAGCTCAGGTCAGACTCAAGATTAGAATTTCTGGTTGAGCTCAGGTCAGACTCAAGATCAGAACTTCTGGTTGAGCTCAGGTCAGACTCAAGATTAGAACTTCTGGTTGAGCTCAGGTCAGCCCCAAGATCATTATTTATGGTTAAGCTCAGGTCAGACTCAACTTGCTTTGCCCGGAGTGTTGTGATCACCATGCCTGACTAATCAGCTCAGCAGGTGCCATAAATTAGGATTAATGATAAGTGGAATATTGCACTGGACACAAGTGGAGTGATAAAGGTAATAATAGCAGGGCTAATAATAACTTCTAGAAGAAGGATCACATTAAGGCCTCTAACTGCAGACTCTGTGTGGTTTGCTAATGAATGGGACATTTTCCCTTAAAACAAATACAGGGTTTCAGTGCTGCTGTGACTCTGCCAAATGTTATGCATTAGGACTCCATTAATGGTGATAAGCAATAGTTATTATGGCACAAGTGCTGTGGTGGTTTTCACTTGCTGTCCCCTAGTTTATTTCTCTAGAGTTTTCAATTTTCCCTTATTTCAAGAGAAAACATGGAAGGGATAGTAAAACAAACTAGGTAAGGAATAATACGAGCAGGAATAACATTTCACTGAAGTTAGTTCAACCCCATAAACAATTAATTAAAACTCTGTTATTCTTTACAGTAGAAGGTCATTGAGTTTTCCATGGAACCGAATATTTACACTCGCATTCAAACTCTTCAAACAGTTCAAAGTGACCATGTTGGTCTGTATATTTTGTATTGATGGGGTATCTAAATTCTTTTTTGACATTTAAGAACATAATTCCCAATTTATTTTAATTGCATGGAGGGGAGCCACATTCTCCAGATTATCTCTGTTTGTGTTCCACGGAGGAAAGAAAGTCATACGGGTTTGAAACAACATGAGGGTGAGAGAAATAATGACTGAATGTCTACGTTCAGTGATCTTTAACTTTGCAGTTGTTGTATGTTATCAGGTTTTTCACACTGTTTCAACATACGTAGATTTAATCAGCTTAGCTTGTTCAGCTCTTGTGTTTTCTCATTGTCCTCATGTTCTTATGAAAGTATTGTTCTCCACTGTTCTCCATCTCTCCTTTGTACCTTCAGGTGTCTGTCTCGTTTACTCTTAGCTCTGTGTGTTTTTCCTTGATGTTTTGTGGAATTTCAGGGCATCTTTTTTTGGATTCAGGCCATGTGGCGACCCGTGTGCTTTTTGCTATGCATTGGAGAATTGAGGACTCTTAAAAATTAAAGTGGTTTCTGAGCATCTGTCTCATTTGCTTTTAGAAAAATTGCTTTATTTGCCTTGGCAGTTGTTATTGAGTTAAAATTCTGTGACTTGGAACGTTGGCAGCTCAGTAACCCAGCATGAGAATGCATAATCCCAAAACTGGGATGACAGGGCATTTGTGTGTCATTTTTGTGTTGAATTTTGTGTTTTTGTGTTTGCGTTCAAGTTGAATTCGACAACACTGCCTAGTTTTGCCCGTTTTATCACAAAGATAAGAAATTCCTGACAGGGTGTTTTCAGTTCTCTCAGGAGCATTGCGATTCCCTGTGAGAACTTTCTCTTAAGCTACTTTCTCTGTGTGTTTATGTCAACAATACATTATGTCCAGGCCAGCGAGGAGGAGGCGGTCATGTGACCATCACGTGTGCATCACTGTGCTTGACTGACCTTGTGCTCGTGACAGCCAGTCGTCCTGCAGTAGTCCTGCATTAGTACAGTGCTGAGAATAGAAATGAGAGGAACGCATTCATTTTATGAAAGTGGTGGAACGTTATTGATCAACCCCCTCTTATCTCTTTTAAAGGGATAGTTCACTGAAAGACTGAATATTATTGACTGTAGTCAGATGTGTTACATTGTATGTAATCAACATTTGCATCTGTAAAGGTGTGAACCAAATGACTCATACAATCAAATGATCGATACCCAGGGTGGTCCATATTTGGGGCCGTTTGGTACCAGGTATAAGGTCCGGTCACACTGACAGTACCTTGGGTAAAGAATCTAGAAGGTTGGAACATTATCATCAGCCCAGAACAACTGTTACACTAACGCCTTCAATAAACTCTTTCCCCACAATTACTTGTGCTTACTTTTCTTACTTTTCTTTATGTATTGGAAAAGTTTGAATACATGGCAGAGCCACCCAACAACTTCAAATACAAGAAAATCTAACATCACCCAAAAATGAACATTCTGTTTATTTGCCCCCATGTCTTTCCAAACCTGCATGCTGGTATTTTTTTCCATGGAACACAATTGTAAAAGTTTGTGAATAATTGTTAGTCATCTGTAACAACAGTTCATTGACCAAACAACACAATAAATGTCATCCATGAATCATGCACTGTTTCAAGTCTTCTAAAGCCCAACTTTGTGTAAAGAACAGACTGAACCTGAAGTTTCTACTGCCTGATTATCTTCATCTCCACTGAACACGTCTTGTGTGTTTCCAGATTAAATATGGTGCAGAAATCTAACTGCTGCCAAAAATGGTATTGGTGCTTCATTTGTAGTAACTGAGCGTCCCATATTTGAATTCTGGACTCGAGCTTCAGGGACGATAAGATTATTGATGAGATATGATTTAATCGTATTGCTTCAGACTTCTTTTAATGACACTTTTATGGGGCTTTAAAGCCCCTTATCACTAAGAATTGTTGTTGTATGACAGGTTGCGCAAAAAAAATAAAACCAGCATGAGTGAAAAATAATTTCAGCCAATTTTAATTTTTGGGTGAACTACTCCTTTAATCGTTAAACGTATGGGTTAGGAAAACAACTTGTCTCCAGTCTCTTGCACCGAAGCTTATTGGGTCAATGCTAATTCGAAGTTTTGTTTGGATCCCTAATTTGTTTTCCACTGGTTTTCTTTGTATACAGCTGTCATATGACCTAGGCCTGAAGGCATCAAGTCTATTGTACTATTGCTGAATATGTCTAATTCACAGCTGTTTGTTTTTATTCTACCATAGATGAGATCATTATTATGCTATAAAAGGGAAATTTATCTTTTGCTCTGCTGGGGGCATATTTTTGTATTTTAGAATCAGATGACTGACTCGCTGGCCTGTTTGTAAAATTTGCTCTTTTCTTCAGGCTGGCATGGTAATTTATCAGGGGCCCGGGGCCTCAAACGGCTATAAATGATAAAGAAATAAACCATCTCTTTGTCGAAAACAGGAAGTTGGAAATGAATGTGGTTGACTATGATTCTCAATGACCTGCTTCATGTTTTTGCCCACAGTTTGTGGGGAAAACTTTGTTCATAGCACTCATCTTGCCTCTACATCAGATGTTTTCTCACAGTTTTACAAGTGGACTGAGTCCTCATAAACTAAAATTTATTTGCTATAAATCATATCTTAAAATGCATGATGGTGAGCAAGTTGTTTCATATGCTTGCTTTTGGCTTTACTTAGTGATGTAAGGATGAGTTGATATGACCAGTTCATCAGAGGTTATAAATGTTTTTACAGGTTTTCTCCTACCAGGAATTTTCTTTGTAAGGCAGACCAGAGACCACCCTTAAAACTTAAAAGGTTTCGGTCATGTGGAGGACATTCCAGCTGCTTTTAACATTGCCTTGATTAAACATGATTAAACGCTGGCTATAGCACTCAATGGACCTTTAACTAAATCCTATCATCTGTGGGTATATGTGTATGTATAACATTGGGTTTCTGGGCTGAGCTCCAGTATGAGTGGGGCTTCGTTCTTATGTAACAGCCCTGTGAAATCAGAGCTTTCGTACAACAGTGACTTCCCAGAAACTGATTGTTTTGCTTACTTATTTATTCATTTAGAAGACCTGTCTGATTTTTTTTTATCCTCATACTTTCTCCACTGTTCTTTCTGCTTTTAATTCTCTCTGATGTTGTTTGTTTTCTCTGTGCAGTGACTCCTGAGGTCAGACTGATTAAGATTAAGAGTTATTGTTTATGTTGATACAGTAAAGCGACGGTATAGAGACTGTATAGACAGGACTTAGTTTGGAGTTTGACCCTCCCGCCATGAAATGTTACCTTTTCTAAAAAAGTGAAGTGGTCTTTTGAAGGTTACACACCTGTATAATTTAATTATCTTGCCCTCAGTTGTGTGTTCACACTGAATCGGTTTAGTAAATAAGTAACAGTTAGACTGTTTAACTATGTGGGTCTTTCACTGTGTGATTAGTGTTATATTCAGAACTGGTTCCATTAAAGTTGCAATCTGGTTAAAGATGAACAAAAATCAGTTTTTCAGCAAGTACATGACAGATTGGTGTTAAACACGATCTCCTACCCCAATTCTCCATTTTGCAGCAGTACGTTTTTAAGAATGATTTATAATTTAAGCCATCGGGTCAGATTTCGCAGGAAATGTCCGTCTTTAACCAGGAAGAAGATCCGGCTACTATATCATATGTCCAGGAACTGTAGATGGTGCAGCGTTTGCAACTTGTTCCTACAGCAGTTGTTTAGAATTTAAACTTGTCTGCCACAGTAAAAAAAAAGCCTGCAGCTTTATGTTTTAAACAGAGATGGCAATAAAGAGGCAAAAGTTACGGATTGCAGCTTTACAAAAAAAAACTCTTCATGGCTGTTTGTTCCATTAACGTTTCTTGAACATTATGGAATGTTTCTTCTTTGTTTTTTTCACCAGTAGAACACTAGACTGTTCTATTGCAAATCTTGTGCAAGGAGGGGCACCAAGAAAACCGCTTGCAAAACAACCATCCACTGACCCCCAAGCGTAGCGACATTTCATTTGAAGTGTCAGCGAGGCATTCAAGCACTGATATAGTACAGAAACCAGTCAAGGGTCGACAATCAGTGTTTCTATCGCTGAGCTTTTTGCCTGTTGAGGGGCCCTAGAAGCTTGAGGGCTTTCAGAGTGCTGTTTCTCAGAGCAATACGGGTAAAGAAAACACGTCCTTCCCTGAGGATGCTCTGTGTTATCGTGCCAGGACTGAGGTGCTGACTGGGTGGGGCGCCTGAAAAAAATGCTGTAATCTTCAAATTACTGTTTTCCAAATAATTTTAATAACAAAGATTGTTGATGAAGTGGAAGTTTCTTGGGAAATTTGCCGCATAATTTTAAAACATTAATACAAAGCGATTCCCTTTTCATCTGTTGCATGGCTTTTGTCCAGATCTGCCAAACTCATGCTGTTTGATGCCATTTCTCTCAAAGATCACTCTATAGCTTCACTGCTCAGCTGAGACTAATTTTGGTTTGGCCTAAACCGTATCTGAGGTGACTGCCAAAAGACCAAAGTCCAACTCTGTTTTCTTTTCTTCTTCTCGTCTTTTTGTCTTTTCTTCTCCCATTCCATTTATATTCCTTTTAACTTTTCCCTTTTTTAAACAAAGCGAACAGAGAGCAAATCCACCATAACAAATGTAATCATCAGCGAGTGAAACCACTCCCTATATGACTCGATGTTTTGAACTTTGGGCTGCCAAGACAGCAACAAAATCATTTGCCTACAGCGAATTTAAATCTTTACCACATCCACGATTATATCGCACTCATGAAACATTCATTTGAGACATGAAATATATATCAACATCATTCTGAAGAACAATAGAAAACCTGATTTTGAACTAGCTTTGTGACGTAGCCAAATTTTACTGCAACCAAAAACATTCAGTCAGACTTTTGACTCCTAGCAAGGAAGAGTCTGTTTAATGAGGAATGCATGAAGTATTTTATCTGAATAAAATCCCACAATGCAACACTCTGCAGTCACAACTAAACGTTATTTGATGAGAAAAGTCTTAATCAAACAAATTTAAATTAGTCTGTATATTAGTCTGCAGAGAACAACTGTGTAGTCACGCAGCCTGTGATGGACAGATGGATGTGTGGTAATCATGACAGGCAGGAAATCAAAAGTGATTATTTTGATAAGGTAATAAATGACACAGAAAGGTGATGTGCAAAGGTGACATTTGCCTATAATTCACTAACCATGCTAGGAAAATGTGCGCTATTATTAGAAGCATATTGATTATATGTTTTATTTTTATAACCATTGTTTTATTGCAAATACTATGGTTCACTACTAATTACTATGGTTGCTGTAAAACATTGTTAATTCGTGGTCACCATGGTGATAGACAACTATAGTAACTTGTTTTTGGGTGTAAACTGTGGTAAAACTATGGTTCATTTTCATTTATTTTCATTTCATGGTTCAAGGTGTGACTGGTCGACTTAAATGAGCGACTACCAGTCGAGTAGGAAATTCTTTAGTTGGGTCAGCCCTACCCTACATGCACTGGTCCTGCTGCATGCACTGTCAGCAGCGTTACATGCGATAAACTGCAAAAATGTGTGTACTGTATACAAACGGGCACTCGCATGGAGAAGAGTTTTCAGTTGGGAGACAGAAATGGTTTCACATGCATGTTCATATAATGAATAAAATGGGCAGACTGCTCTCCAGTAATCAGAGTGATATAAGCAGCTGTTTATAAGCACTTATCAGCGTTTGGCACGGTTACATGAACATGCTTCTGCCAAAACTGTGAGAAACTCCAGTAAATATAATCAATAGGCTTTCTAGAAAAGAAGTTTACCACTGTGGTGCTCAGTTCAGGTCATATTCATACAGGGATTAAATAAAACAGCAGTGCCTTTATGCTGTGACATTTCTAAACACGCTGTCCTCTGACACACACACACACACACACGCTTGGTAAGCGCTCTGACTCTGTTCTCTTTTAATCAGTCGTCTTCAAAAGTAAAAGCATGTGACATTCCCTTGGTCTGATCTGCCAGCTCAAATGTCAGCCGCTTTTTAAAATTTCACTGATATAATCTGCTCTCGTTCAGTGTGATATAAAGGGGGGTGGGCGGAGGGGAAGCACACAAACTGTATAATGGATGAATGCGCTGTAACTTACTTTGGATAAAAGCGTCTGCCAAATGCATGAACATAATGTAAACAATGTTTACAAAATATTTAACAAAGCTTTTCCATGCATCCACTAAAAACGGGCATAGTTTAAAAAAGTTCCTGGGACATAAGAATCAATATTATATCATTTATATGACTGGGATCAATTGGAAAATATTGCCCTCATATGTTGTAGAAACATTAGCAGAATATTACCAGCGAACTGTTGCTCACTAATAGTGTTTCTGATCACTATCAGTGCAGCCACGCAACTGGGTACTTTTACAGCTTTTTTCCTAACCACATATTGAGAATTGGCAATCTGTTATTTTCAGATCAATGCCACATCTTCACTTTTTCCACTTTTAATCACTTGGTGGCTTGGGCTGTTGGCATTTGTGAGGATCCCCTAAACAGGCATTTTGGGGTTTTGGAAAAGTTCTGCAAGTTACTTTGCGTTAATTACCCAGATCAATGATGTCATCTGAGCAAATGGATGCCTGGTGGGTCTGGCTTTTATTTCTGGGCTCTGAAATCTGAAGATGTTTGTACATTCACTCCAGGGGCTCTTGAAAGAGGGAGTGGAGCTGTTTTTCTGGAGCTGTGCTGTGTCATTTTTGTTCCTCTTCATCAAAATATGAAAACACTTGTTACAGCGCAAACACTTGTTGGACCACAACAGATTCTCTCTTCTTCATAATGTATATGTAGCTGTTTCTACATAAACAAAACATTTGTCTTAACCATATTAAGGCTGATAATCTAAATGTATTAAACAGGATTAATTACAAAGGACAGGGCAAGGTTAAAAAAATGTAACATGATTAATCATGCCCTTTGACCCCTGCAATAAATCTGTCTGGTGTTTATCTCTGCCCCTGAATTGTCATCGTATATTTCACTCTGCATGTTAAAACAACTAAAAAAAAACTGTTTGTGGTAAGATGGCCAATTCAGGTTATTTTAAACACAGGTTTGGCCGCATACCATCTAAACCCAAATACTTGTACTGATGGGGTGATAAAGGCCATAACAAATAAGCTGATTGTTGGGTACTTTCATATTATTGCATTAAGTAAATCTAACATTTTATGTTGTGAAGTTATTTTGTTACTGCATATTTGTTTTTTTAGCCAGTTCTCACCTCATAATGTGACTGTGTTTTTTTTTTAAATGCTATTAAATTAACATAATAACCAGCTTTAGGAGATCCTATGATTGGATATCGTTTTCTCTTTGATTAGTCAGGAGTTTGAGGGACATTCTCCATCTTGGGAAGATTTGACAAAATGAGTGAGCCAATAATACGTTTGGTCTGTGTTACCAGAAGACTGTATTAATAAAAATGCATATATAAGCTAATTACAACACTTCAACTGATAAACTTCCCCAGACATGTGGCACCTTTGTGTCTTTGATGCTCTTTGACTCTTTTCACACTCCGCTGGAGTTCCATTTCCTCATTCCAAAATCTCTGAAGTCTCATGTGATTGATTTCAGGCTGAATGATGTAATACAGGCAGTAAATCATAAAGTAAGACAGTATGAGATACTCCACCCCACCTCTGAGGAGTTTATGGCTGTTACATTGTTATGTTGTTTGTCTCTGCATTCAGTTTTCATTACTGATGCTGTGATAAGCATGTAAAATTGTAGCTGGTGTGTTCAGAGGTTATAAGTTTATACAGGTGAAAGGAGACACTGTACATGAGAGTATAATAACTATACAAATGGTCATCATAAATATGGCGTTTTTTGACTGCAGCATTTTTATAGCTGCAGTCTGTAACTTTTTTTGGTTAAAATGACAAAAAAATCAGTTATTGGGCAAGTATGTGACAGATCAGTGTTCAACATAATATTCTTACCTTACCTCAATTCACAACAGTAAGTTTATTATTATGATTTATAATTTGAACTGTCAGGTATGATTTCACGGGAAATGTATGCTTGTAAACAAAAAAGATCTCGCAATGATATGGCATATTTGTGTACTGTAGATTATTTGTAGTTTTTTCCTATATAAGTTGTTTAGAATTTTAACTTGGCATAGATGATAGGAAAATAATTCCACAGGTTACCTGCAATTTTATGTTTCAAACAGAGATGGCAGTAGAGAGGCAAACATTATGCATTGCAGCTTCAAATCAAACGTGAAGGGCACAACCGGTTGGGAAATGTTTGTGTATGATTTTGCCAAACCAGCCCAACCTTCGTCACATTCCTCTAATGCAAAATTACTCTTTCGCCCATGTAAATTACACTCTGTCTCTTTCTCTCTCTCTCTCTCTGTGCAGATATGTGCCAATACAATGATTTTCCTGTGCACCAACATCATTGGCATCTGCACACACTACCCAGCTGAGGTGTCTCAGAGACAGGCCTTCAAAGAGACCAGAGGATACATCCAAGCCAGAATACACCTTCAGCGAGAAAACCAACAGCAGGTCGGCAGGCTCTTGAGTGCACAAACACACCCACTGTTTGTTCATCTCATATTGCACCTAATAAACTCAGACCACACATCTCATTTTTATGTATTGTTATGTATTATGCTCTCTCCCCCTGATGGCTTGATTCAAAACCTGTTTTTCCTGATATAAATAACTAAATGTTAGCACAGCTTACTTCCTGTTGTTTCGCCTGCTGTTGGAGCCAAATTTAGAACGCATTTGTAATCTGTTCACACGAAACCCGCAATTATGTAACGTACATTCATTAATGGGTAGTACACATGAAGATAGACAGCATCTACAATACAGAGGGCAAAAACAGCCTGTTTTCCAGCAGGTTTTCCTAAACATTTCTCCTATTTGCCATTGGTCAGTCAAATAGCCCCGCCCCAAACTGACGCCATTGGTTGAGCCAATATTTCTCTTTTGGAATGCTCAAACAAAATAGAGATGTTTTGATAGCGACACAGCGTTTACAAGTCACATCAACCTACAAGTCGCTACCCTAGAGTTATAAGGTTCTATCTGCGTTTTGACCAGTTTGAGATATTAAGGTTTAAAGTTTTTGGATTGTATATACCAAAACTGATAGAACTTTTTTGTTTTTTAAATTAAACACCCAAAATGCATTTAAAAAAAAAAACACCTTTAATAGTGTGAATAAGTTATATTAGAGTAAGGTAGCGAAGCGACAAACTCATAGCAATCTGTGTCTCATTAGGCTGTGATACAAGCATTGAAAATAATTAAAACTTTAGCCTAATATCTTGATGTAAAAATTAAAATGAATGCCCATGTTATATTTGTCGGCTTCGCACATGTGCTTGTGTACGGTTACGAGTGTCATCTCACAAACCCAATCCAGGAACGCCTGCTGCTCTCGGTGTTGCCAAGGCACGTTGCCATGGAGATGAAGGCAGACATCAACGCCAAGAAAGAGGATATGATGTTCCACAAGATCTACATCCAGAAACACGACAACGTCAGGTACACGTATGCCAAGACAGGCACATGGTGTCATACAGTTACGACTGCCAGTGTTGTGATCACACCTTCTGAATGGTAAACAACAGTGTTAGAACAGTGCAGTCTCTGTGTTATTAAAGCAGATGGCATGTCTGTGTAAAACAGAGACATATTGGAGACTCACAGCTTAAGGTTATTGTTCCCAAGGCTGTAGCTATGTTGAATGCTTAAACATAGATTAGGTTGTTTGTAGTCCTTGAGACATGACTTTGCTCCTTATTTTTCTTCCCTCTCTTGCCAAACTGAGGGTCAAGTTGGTATACAGTACATGCATTTGATATAATACACCAACAGAAGGAAATGACAACAGGCCGTTTCAGTAATGTAGTTCAAGAGGAATTCAGGAGCTTTTAAACACATGCTCCAATGTAATCAAAGCAAGCCAGAAGCTTCCATGCCACGTTTGGAAAATTTGGTGTGTGAAAATTCTAAATGTCAGTAGGCTGGGATCTGGCTTCCCAAATGTTGTGAAATGTGCCATTATCGGCCGTTTACGAAGGAAACAGTGCCATCTGTTGTCATGTGATATTGTGTCCCGACTGTGTGTGTCCATTCTGTCATGTCTCAAATTGTAGTTGATGACCATGTATCTCAGTCTTAGCAATGCGGACACTAGCCAGGTCCTGGTTTTTCTAATTGAAGGATAGACTGAGGTATTTAGAGTGGCCAGCCACTATTCAGAAAGTGAACTGAATCGATGATTTTCCTCGTTTAGCCCATCAAACCAACAGCAGTGACCCAGACAAGGTCCTCAACAATTATTGATCTCATTTTCTTCTGTCTGTCTTTTGTCATCTTCTGTCTGTCTGTCTGTCCTCTCAACAGTATCCTGTTTGCTGACATTGAGGGCTTCACCAGTCTGGCGTCACAGTGCACAGCTCAGGAGCTGGTGATGACCCTTAATGAGCTGTTTGCTCGCTTTGATAAATTAGCTTGGGTAAGCAGACAATATTATGTGATCTTAACTTGTCTGTCTCCATCAGGTTACCTGTTCCTGCAACCTAGTAACCCCCCAAAACATTAGAAAACCCACAAACAGTGCCCTAGCAACCAGCAGAACACCCTAACAACCATTCAGAACACTTTAGCAATTGCATAGCAACTGCATAGCAACGTGTTAACAACTATTTAGAGCACTTAAGCAGACAATAATATGGTGATGTGATCTTAACAAGTCGGCTCTCATGTGGTGACCCCTCTCCTGCAACCACATAGCAACGCCCTAGTAACCACCCAAAACCGTCTAAAAAACCCACAGCAATGCCCTAGCAACCAGCAGAACACTCTAACAACCATTCTGAACATCTTAGCCACTGCATAGCAACATAACCATTTCCAACACTTAAGAACTCTGTAGCAAGGCCCTGGCAACCACCCAAAACATAGCATCATAAAAACTACTTTTGCATAAGCAAGCGCCACTCACGTTTTCATCAGGACACTTAAAATTCAGTTGACTGCTATTGAGGATTTTGGCAATGTTCTGCAATAATGGCTGTGGTGTGTTATGTCTGTATTCTCAGGAAAACCACTGTCTGCGGATCAAGATCCTGGGGGACTGTTATTACTGCGTGTCTGGACTGCCGGAACCGAGGGCAGATCACGCTCACTGCTGTGTGGAGATGGGGGTGGACATGATCGAGGCCATCTCGTATGTTTTTCTACATCATTTCTCCTGGGTTCTCTATGTCATTTCCTCATCGACACTTTTCAATTAACGTGAATGCGTGTCCCTGCATGTGGCTGCTTGCAGATTGGTGCGAGAGGTCACGGGAGTCAACGTGAACATGCGCGTGGGCATACACAGCGGCCGCGTGCACTGTGGGGTGCTCGGCCTGCGCAAATGGCAGTTTGATGTCTGGTCCAACGATGTCACCCTGGCCAATCAGATGGAGGCTGGAGGCCAAGCAGGGTAAGAGAGAACACGAGCCATCTGCAAAAGGAACATTTCCAGAAATGTGATGTATTAATCTGTTTCGTATTTAAATTTGGCAAAAAATAGATGTAGCAGTTTTGGTATTTGCTGGGGTGGGAGTGGCGATGCATCACGATTTGTAATCCGAATTTTAAATTGTTTAATCTGGTTAAAGAAATGCACAGGACAAAACATTACAGTTACAGCTGTATACAGCTGTATACTGTATGTGCGGTATACTGTATATTATATATGCTGACAGTACATGACTATACTAAAACTGTAAATGTTTACAGGCGGATCCACATCACCAAAGCCACACTGCAGTATTTAAATGGGGACTATGAAGTGGAACCAGGTTTTGGAGGGGACAGAAACGCTTACCTGAAAGACAACAACATTGAGACGTTTTTTGTCCTAGGCTGCAGTCAGAAAAGGGTCAGTTACATGCAGATATATGAATGTTATTTGTTGCATTGCAACCATGTACATGTAGATGAATTGGCATGGAAGAGGCTGTAGTGACCCCTGACCTCTGGACATTCGTAAACAGCGGAATGTTGTTTGCATAATTTTTGGTGGTGGGGGGCACCATTGAATTTTACTACAGTTTAAACCAAAACACATGGATACTATAGTTGAGCCATTGTAACCACAAATAAAAAAACATGGTTTTGCTACAGCAGTCATAGGTTAATCATGGTATTTGTAGTAAAACTAGTTATCAGATGCACCAAAAAGACATGGTTACTACACTTTGTATTTTTGCTTTGGATCAATGAAACTGGCTATCAGCATGCTGGAGATTAAATTTGTGTGTGTGTGTGTTCCAAATATCTCCTGCAGAAAGAAGAGAAAGCCATGATGGCTAAAATGCAGCGTGCTAGAGCAAACTCTTCAGAAGGGCTGATGCCGCGGTGGGTTCCTGACAGATCTTTCTCCAGGACTAAAGATTCTAAAGTCTTCAGACAGATGGTGAGCTCTGCTCTGTCCATCCAGACTCCGCCTCTTACAGCTCGCATCTTCTGATCCCCCCACACTTCCTTATGAGTGTAGCAACAACTCGTAACTGAGGCAATTTTCTCCGGAGCTTGGCAGTGCCTATGTGTGAATTGCTTTTTCTCCGGTCCGGGCGATGACTTTCCTGTCAGGAAAGTAGGGACAGTACTAGTGACAAACCACTTTGTCGTGAGAGTATTAATAGAGAGAGGAAGAAGACATACACAAAATAATTTAGTGTAATTCACTATAATGGTGTAGCTTAGTTTTTTGGGTAGGTTAAGAAAATGATTATTCTTTTAAATGAATGTGTTGTAATTAAATGACCACTAACTAGTATATTAGTTATGCTGTCTAGTTGTAGATGCACTTTTTTTTGTTACACTTTTTTCATCAAATGTGAAAGTATAAAAGTATTTATAAAAGTATAAATTCATTTCAAGAATCATTTAATCCCATAATTTAAATAATTTTTAATTTAAATCTGCAAAAAATGTCTTCGTTATACAAGACAAAATATTTTGTCTTGATTAAATTTTTTTTAATTTTGCCTCATCCTTTTGCCTCATACAATTGTTTTTTTTTCCAATTAGTAACAAGAAAAAAGGCAGAAATACTGAATAAGAAAATCATTTTTTTGCAGTGTAACAGCCCGTTTCTGGTCCTGTCAGGCTCTCACTCTGCCTCTGGTTGTAATCTGAAGTCTTCTGAGTGTTAATTAAAGTGACAGTGGCTCTGTGGGGTTGAAGTTTTGGTGTCATCTGAAATGAGACTCTGAGTGTGTTTTTTCTCTTCCGCTGTGTTTTTACAGCCCACTGTAACTAATCTACCTGTCTGTTTTCAGGGCATAGATGAAGCCTCCAGCAAAGATAAGTGAGTTCTGCTTTTATTAGGACACAAATCCATTCTCTCTCGCTCTGCAGGGGTTTATGGGTAACAATTTCACAGGCTGTTTTTACAAGATGTGTGTTGCTCTGGGAAAAGGCAACGTGTAATGAATAGTCTGTATCAGGTTTCTCTGTAGTGAAGCAAACGTTAACCACCACTAATACTTAAGAAGGAATTCTTTTACTAAAAAAAACTTTGTCATCAGTCACAAATTTAAACAGAGATGCTATTTATATGCCTTTAATACTATATGCTAGATTTGTGCTGTCATTATAGATTTTGTGCAGTACATTATGGTTAAATTTTTTCCTCTCATTTGAATGTTCTCCTTCCAGCCGATGTGCCCAAGAGGCTCTAAATCCAGAGGATGAGGTTGACGAGTTTCTGGGTAGAGCCATCGATGCCCGCAGCATTGACCAACTGCGAAAAGACCACGTCAAGAAGTTCCTGCTCACATTCCAAACTCCTTTCCTGGAGAAAAAGGTCCACAGACAGCCTGCAAAATGGCTGTTTTAACACTGTCCATCACGTGGTGTATTCACACGCACTTAGTTCTGAGAAAATGTTCCCGCTAACAGCTAACAATAACACCAATTTTCGTACTTTCAGTATTCAAAAAAGGTGGATGATCGTTTTGGCGGTTATGTGGCCTGTAGCCTCCTCGTCTTCTGCTTCATTGTTTTTATCCAAATTATCGTCTTTCCACGGTGAGTTCTGTTGGATTATCTGCCTGTTGACTTTGTGAAACAGTGTGATAGTGTGTGAATGGTTTTGTGGTTTTGTTTTCCAGTACCCCCTTAATGCTGGGCGTGTATATCAGCATCTTTATTATTCTTGCCAGTGTCCTCTTCATATGTGCCATTTATTCCTGTGTGAAGGTCAGTCATAATTTCGATCCTTTATGTTTGTATAATGTGATTTTTCCACAGCTTTTTCAATGTATTGATATTAATTTATGCAATCGATAACTGTTCACGTGTGGTTTAACCGCATTACCAAGGAGTTGAATCTTTTCAAGGTGAAGTATTTAATTTCTGTGCCACTTGTGTCACCAAAGTCCCTTTAAGGAAGTCGCATGCAATGCCTCCAGGCTACTTTTTTAGTCATGCAAGACCAAGTTCTATCTGCTTGAATGGGGAAAGACTGTTAACTTAGTTGCTGGCTGAGGTGCCAAGAAAACTGTATTTCTGACAAGCTTTTAAACTTGACCTGATAGCCCCGCCCCAGACTCCTGGCCATTGGTTTATACTGTAGTTGTTTCTTCATATTAAGCATAAATTAGATTTTCTTTCATGTCATAACACTTTAGGATTGATTTGAGACTTTTTAGTGTTATATTATGGGTGGATGTCTCTTTTCTAACATGTCTTCTAATGTCTTACCTCAGCTTTTCCCAGCTACCCTACAGACAGTGTCAAAGAGGATTGTACAGTCTCGACTGAACAGCACACTAGTTGGAGTTTTCACCATTCTACTTCTCTTCATCTCTGCCTTTGTTAATATGGTAAGCATCAGATTTGCCATATAGATCTATCAGGCATCAGATCTGCCTGAGTGAATTCACCTCAGTGGATTATGCTGAGAATATCACAGATTCTGATGGGTTTGCCCTTAAAGTTCTTCACTATTAAGCTTCATGTAGAATGAGCTCACAAACAAATATTTGTCGCTGTTGTTCAATTATTGTTTAATTACCCAGATTAGAAAGAGGGAAAAACTGTAAAACAATCAATATAAAAACCAAACTAAAACTATAAAGAAAACCAACAGGAATTGTTGTTTTTGCTGATAGATTTGGAAACACTTGCAAACAGATCATCTGGGTAAAATTGTAACTACGTATGGCTGATGTTTATTGTCGTTATGATTTATCGCTTCTTTGTTTCCCTCACATTGTAAATTGCTTTGGATAAGCGTCTGCTAAATACCTAAATGTAATCTACACCTCTTTAGATATGCATTGATCATCTAAAGATGTTCATAAATCCTCTTTTAGTTTACCTGTGGCCGAGAGAAGCTCTTGGATTGTGCAGCTGAACAGCAGGAAGTTTCCGGGTTTGTCTCTGTATGTCTGCTGTATAATCTGACTGGAACAGCAGGGGACCTCCTAACACTGTGTTCAGAGCAGACTTCATCATGCCCTTTACCTGAGGTAAAGAACATGTGCAGTATGCATACATTTCCACATACCTCCCTACACATACCTCAGTTTAAGCCTCTGCTTAATGTAGTTTGTGCTCAATGAGGCTGAAAGAAAATTTTGTTTGTTTGTTTGTTACATAATGAAATCATGATTACTTTGAACCTGTTTTGAACCTGAACCGGTTTTGCTCCATTTGATCAGTGTTGTCATGGTAACAATAGCATGGGTTTGGGGGGGATAGATATTTCAAAGTTTTGCAGAGTTTATCTGACCTTGCATACTGTTTCACAATCTCACACCAGGAATCAATATTTTTAGTTATATATTTAACAAATATTTTTGGGAAAGACCGATCGTTATCAAAACAACTTAAACATTCACTGTAGCATTAGGTCAATGTACACTTATTTCTATTATTTTACTCTGTTATTTTAGTTTACATTAATCTATCTAATTCCAGAAAAAGCTAAAAATGTATTTGCACAAAAGCAACGAATATGATAAACGTAAAGATTCATGATGTTGCCATATCTGCTAATTTCCACCCTTACAGTATCATGACAGATTGTTTGTGGATCGTCTGATGGTTTTGACGGGTTGTGTTGTCTGTTCTCAGTATTTCACTTACAGTGTGCTGCTGACTCTGCTGTGCTGCTCAGTGTTTCTGCACATCAGCAGTATAGGCAAGCTGGTCCTCATGATCTTCATCCAGACCTTCTTCCTGCTGCTGGTGGAGTGGCCCCTCGTCACTCTGCTGGACAACGCTGATCTTCTGGTCACTGCCAAGGCACTGTAAGTGTCACACGTCTTGAAGAAACTGATTTAAGATCTCACCATTGCTCGGCACAGAAGCCACATTTCTGCATAAGGTCTGGTGCACTTTTCTGTTAATTCTTAGACAGGAAGACACGGCCTGAACGACATGTACAGTTCAGTTTGTTGTTACAGACTGTTTAGGGACTAAATTTTTAGGGATTGATATTAAATAAATTCTACCAAATGAACTGCAGGGTTTTGCCTAATGTCTTATAATAATCCTGCTATGCGATGTAATGAGTTAGACTGTACTGTATTTGATAGCCTGTACGTATATTTAGTGGGTTATGTTGGTCACTCATGGTAATGTGTTTGTTTTACACAGGTCTTTTAATGGAACTGAGAATTGGTGAGTTTTATGGAAGATTCAAAGAAGATGCTTTAAAATATGACAATAATATATGAAATACCAGCTGTTATGATAAATATGTGTTATAATATGAGGTAAAGAGAAACTATAATGAGAATTATGAATTGTATTCATATCATGACTAAAATTCATGTTCTTTTTATGTCATTTTTACGTCATATGTGTGTGACGCCTGTGTTTTTTCCCTCCATAGCCAGGACACAGTGACAAAAGTTTCTCTGAGAGTGATGATTCCCGTCATCCTCACTGTGTTTGTATTGGCTCTTTACCTGCATGCCCAGCAGGTGGAATCCACCGCGCGTCTGGACTTCCTGTGGAAGCTTCAGGTATGTCTGTCCAGGCCTGTTTTTAAACTGAACACTTACTACAAATTTTCAGTCAAAATTACTTTTAATTTGGACTCCAGGATAATTGGTGAATCATGGGATATTTATACAGTTGACATTAATGTTACCCATTATTATAAAGACTCCAAAGAGCATTGTTGCTGGGTCTTTTTAGCTTCGTATACAACATGCATCAGTTGGTTTGCAAACACACTGAAGTTCAGACCTTCTTCATGTGTCGTTCCACACCAGGCGACTGAAGAGAAAGAAGACATGGAGGAGCTGCAGGCCTACAATCGTCGTCTCCTTCACAACATCCTGCCCAAAGATGTGGCTGCCCACTTCCTGGCAAGAGAACGACGAAACGATGAGCTTTACTATCAGTCATGTGAATGCGTGGCTGTGATGTTTGCGTCCATAAGTAACTTCTCTGAGTTCTACACTGAACTGGAGGCCAACAATGAGGGCGTGGAGTGCCTCAGACTCCTCAACGAGATCATCGCTGACTTTGATGAGGTAAGAAAGGTCAAAAGGTCACAGGAAGTGAATGTGTGTCACTTATCTGGAACTGTGTGCTGTTTTATGATTTCTGAATTATAGGAATGGTGCACTTTACCATTTGTTGTTTATATTTTTGTTGATTTAGTTGATTGGCAGTTTATTTATTTAGTTTTGTAAGTCAAAATTGGCTGGTCATGTGATCTGAGTATGGCTGCCACCATAAGGGTATTTTACCATATACTGATGTCATCTAAGTGTACCTCATTTTAAACGTATATTTATAATAGTACTCTTTATTTTTAGGTATAAAAATGATTTAATGCACTTAATACAATCTAATATTACAATATAAATATTAGAGCCTAATATAATAACACTTCAGTATAATCTAATCTTTATCTCTCCATACACATCCAAACATCTAAACATCAAGTTATATACACAAGTATATATACACAAGTATATTTCTGTTTTTTATTAGATTTTTTTTTCCACACCTTGTGTTTTCCTGTATCACGCTAATACTGTCTATGTGGTTTCCTTTATCTTTACCATTAACAGATCATTTCTGAGGAGAAATATAAGCAGTTAGAGAAGATCAAAACCATCGGTAGTACGTACATGGCAGCATCTGGACTAAACGACTCCACGTACGACAAAGAGGGTCGCACCCACATCCTGGCTTTGGCTGACTATGCCATGAGACTTCGAGAACAGATGAAGTACATCAACGAACACTCATTCAACAACTTTCAGATGAAGATAGGTATGTATGCACATGGTCTAAAAATAATCCTACTGAAGACAAAATACGTATTCGAATTCAGCAACCAAAAGGTGCAGGAACTGGTTTACAGGCTCCCAGAAGCTGAGAAAAGTGTTAGAGCTTCTGTGAGTACATTGTAAAGGGTGACAATGACAGATGTGTGTTCACCACAGGCTTGAACATTGGCCCAGTGGTTGCTGGTGTGATTGGAGCCAGAAAGCCTCAGTATGACATATGGGGAAACACAGTGAATGTGGCCAGTCGCATGGACAGCACAGGTGTTCCTGATCAAATCCAGGTGACCGCATCTCAAATACAGTTCGCATGCATCTTGTGTGTATTATGCTTAGATTATTTTCGGCAAACGGATCGTAGAATTTTACATAAATTTGTATCAATAAAAGTCACGTCAGAGCCTTTTTAGAGCCTTTTTTATCTAGTTTAACAAATGGATTATCACATAATAGTTGTTTTGTTTTTTATTTAAAATGACTTTATAGCTGGTTTTTGTTTAGGCGTTTAGCTGTGTGGTGTCATTTTAAAAATTCTGATTAAATATTTTGTTTATGTACAGCACACTGATCAACTGATGTTGTGTAAATCATGCTTTAAAAACAATTAACCATTGACAACTATTAACTGTTGTTTGGATTTATAAAGATGGTGCTGCCATCTATCTGCCTGTGAGTGCTATTGCAGCTCACTATTAGCAAGACACTGTTGTTGTCTAGTTTTTAGCTACTTACTTAATACTTAAATGTGAAGCATGTTTTTATGTTTTGCCAGCTTAATGCGCAATAGTTCACTTATCTGATAAGTGTAACCCTTTCATTTAACCATCCTGACTAGCACAACATAGCAAACCCAACATACCAGTTTAAAAACAACATCATTTTGCATTTCCATTTAGTGTGCTGCTGGTAGCGCAAAAATGATGCATATTAGAAATAGAATAAAAAGTAGAATTGTATTCTGGATAATCTAGAATTCCACTACAGACATTTATCATAGCTCATTTATGTAGCATAAAAGTTCCATTTGAAAATATCTTAGCAGTTCGTCTGTGTTTTTACAGGTGACCACTGACTTGTACCATGTTCTAGAACAGAAGGGCTACCAGCTGGAGTGCCGTGGACTGGTGAAAGTAAAGGGAAAAGGAGATATGACCACTTACTTCCTCAACAGTGGTCCCGTCTGCAGTTAACACTGACCAAATGCCTCACAATGCACTGAAACGCAAGAAGGACAGCAGAAGACTCTGAATGGGTTCTGGACTTGATCTTAAACAGATCCATATATAACCACTCACAAGCTCTCTTGTCTGAGCATTAGTGGCCATGTTTAGTATTTAAATGTGCACGTACTGGGAATAATGAGGTTTGCTCTGTCTGAACAGTTTGATGAAGAAGTGTTGCCTTAGATGGAGATGACATTGAAGAAATCTTCGTTTTTCTTTACTTTGTAGGAAAGACTTCTTCCAGACCAAAATCTGACTTCTTTATTTATTTCGACAGGTTTTTAAGCATGTAAATAAAAAGAGACATAAACATAAATGATTATATATGCAAGCATCAAGAAGCCAGAAGAAACTGACCAAAGAGCAAAAGTATTTGATATAGGAACACGACACACACATGCTTATGTTTCAAATGTCTGAACAAGTGTGACCAGCTGTTATACAATTGTGTGTTTTTGCTTTTGTCCTCCTGTTACTCTTTACATCAAAGGCCATATTCTATTATACAGTAAATAGTAAAGCAAAAAAGTCATTAAAAACTGTAGAGACAGAGGTTTTCTTAACTTCCAGTGGCTTGTATTAACAATTGCTATGAGTTATGAATGATCGGTATGTTTTTCCCTTTTAGTATTTGTGTAAAAATGAGGTACCTTAAATGAAGGAAGAAATGGTATTAGAGAAGTAATTTGCCTTGTCATTTGTATGTATGTGTGTGTGTGTGTGTGTGTATGTGTGTGTGTGTGGAATATCTAAGTAATCCGTGTGTTATCTTTAAAGGGCATAGCAGCTCACTGTGAGATTTATAAAATTATTAATTTAAAATAGCGTTTTTTGATTGAGTGCAAATTTACTTTACATGTCTTCGTTTTCTGTTAACAGGCGTCATGTCCCTTTCATATGAGTTCATGAATGTATTCCACAAATTTAATTTCTCCTGCAGAAAATAAGAACCCACATATGACCAAGACCTCTGCATAGCTATATAATTCCATTACAGCATCGCCGGCAACAGTGTAGCCTTTTTGGGCCTTGTTAATGTGTTACTGTGCTGACATAAGTCCCATGGGGCTTAATGGTTGCTGACAAAATGTGGCTGGGCTGCATTGCTATTCATTTGACAGTGTTCAGCATAAGTCCATTTCAGCATTTCTTTAAGTGTGTTTCTACGCATGCTTGTGCATTTGTCAACTTTTTGAATAGTTACGCAATTACTGGTCAAAAGCAAAGAGTATTTCTATCACATAGTTTAACATTCCTACTGTAGAAATACAGCTATGAGTTTATGATTATTGCTAAGAAATATTATCCATCCCCTTCCTTAACATGCATTTCTGAAATGAATGTATATGTATGTATAACATTCTCTCCTTGTCATAGATACAGAAGCACATAATGATTTTAAGCTCAA
>JAZGTK010005494.1:0-22326 GCA_036877625.1 Ambastaia sidthimunki
ACAAAGCCACACCTCCTGCAAAACACATGAACACATACACAGTTTGACAGGCAAGCAGAACATCCTATCATTGCATTCAGCCCAAATGCAATGATTGGATGAACATTTTATGCACATTCCACAGAATACATAAATATACATAAATAAAAATTTAAACCACTTTAAGCACCTTTTGTGCTCCGCAGAAGAAAGTGATATGGGTTTAGAACAGCATCAAAGTGAGTAAATAATGACAAGATTTTCATTTGCAGATGAACTAATTCTTTGTGCCATTACATTTGCCACGAGAGTGCAGCTTGAGTGAGAGTGCAATTGGGTGAAAATAACACCATGTGTGTCAGAACACAGAGATCCAGGGGCGTGTGCTGTTGAAAGAGAGCGAGAGAAAACAAATGCAGCCTGTTTTAGAGTGTGACAGCTTCTGTCCAAGGTGCTGCCGAGTTCGACGAGTTGAGACGGGCGAGAACGTGCCGCGTGAGCGCGTGATGGAGGGATGGAGAGGTGTGGGAAGAGTGCTGTCCAAGGTGCTGATAAGCACAGCATGCTGATATTAGAGTGTGTGGGGAATGCGAGAGTGAGGGAGCTATACATGGCTTGGCTCTCACTACAGGCACAAACAGAAGGTTCCAAAGTGTTATTCAGCACAGATGACAGCCAGCTCTCTCTCTCTGTCTCTCTGTCTCTCTCTCACACACACACTTCCATCGTGTTTTGGAAAACAAATTAGCCTTTATCATTTGTTGTTGCGTGTGCTCTGTGTGAGCAGACTTATAAACCTTTATCTAAAATGCGGCTATTTGAACGTTTTTTGGGTAATGTGTGCTTTGGGTGTGTGTGTCTTTTCGTGTGGAGTTTTATCATCATCCACAGGTTTAAAATAGAAAATAGACACACTTTGTTAGAGCTTTGTGTTTCTAGGCCTCAATAAGAACAGTGTCATATTTTTTCATAAAAAAATAAAATAGACAAATAAATAGACAATAATGTTTCCTCAGTTCATTAACAATTGTAGTTTGGGTAAAACCTTTGTCGCATGTACCAATTAACAGGTTAGCAGAATACATTTTATACTGACAATTTGTAAAGCTTCTGCGGTGTCGTGTGTACATCCTACATCTGAGAATGAGTGTGTACGACAGAGAATTCCTTGCAGACGTTATTTTATAATATTCTAATAAGTAAACAGAATTCTGCTTTGATCTTAAAGAGAGGCTTTGGAGGGCATTTTCTTTCTGACGTCTTTAGCTGTCACAGAGACCACCAGAGACTGAACAGGTGCACAGATGACCAGCAGCATCTGAAGGCTGCGTCTTGCCAACGCAAGATGTTTATTTTTATTTATTTATAATGTTGGCAATTAATTGTTTGAACAGATATCATCCAGAAGCCAAACTGTGTGTCTGTTCCTTCATCTATAATCTGAAATGAAATTCTAATATTTTTCACTCCTTCGAAAGTAGATTCAAAATGTTACGCATAAAATAAAATGCAATGAAAATTTAAATAAAATTTATGAAGGCATGTTTTCCATGCTGCAAAAATGATATTTGTTCCTTCTTGTTTATAACCCCAAAATAAAATGACACACGATGATAAACAGCAATATTTACAAACAAATTTTTGTTTTGCTAAAAGATTTAACATCCAAAATATCACGTGGGGGCTTCTGAGCGATGACACAAAAAATGTTTTCCTAACGTTTCCATTAAGTAACAAAAACATTCAAAATGTTATTTGTAGACGTCGCATTAACATTTCTGTTCGGTTATGAGAACGTCATTCAACCATTTTTTATTTCTTTAACGTTTCTAAAGTGTTCTACCAACAACTTAAGAACAACAATTTGGATATAAGTGATATGTAATGTTTTGATAACTTTTAATTTTTGATAACTTTGAAAGAACTGTTCGAGAACATTACGCAATATTCTAAGAATGTTTCCTGCTACATCAAGCAATATGTTTTGTTATAATTTTGCTTAATGATCAATGTCTTTGTTGCCCTGCAGGTGTCATATGCACGACCCAGTTCAGCTTCTATCCGTGATGCTAACCTGTATGTGAGTGGGCTGCCCAAGACCATGACCCAGAAGGAATTAGAGCAGCTCTTCTCTCAGTACGGCCGGATAATCACCTCCCGCATTCTAGTTGACCAGGTCACAGGTATCAGTGGTACCGCTTTTCTCCTTCACATTTATAAACCTTGAAACACACGGCAAACAACATTCATTTCACATATCACAGCACAAATTCAGCCATCAGATTTGACCTTAAAACCGCCTCTCAGATACATTCAATACGTTTAAAGCCAGCACACACACAGACACACACACACAGACACAGAGACACACAGGAAAACAAAATAATACCAGAATACAGAATGCTAATAATTATTTTTTCTATTTTAAAGACTTACACCCTGTATTCATATACAGTCCGTATTACCATCTAATGTGCACTGATGACACACACACACAGTTAATTTGTGTTTTATCTACAGTGTGTCCAAGGATGTGTCATTATGATCAAGTAGTTGTCCAACTAGTTAGGCCTACTAGTAATTTTTCAATGACTTTTTAAGCATTCGTATTCCTAGCGCATGTGCTTTAATTAGCATGCTAACAGCGTGCTCTGCTTTAACTGGGTTGTAACACGTGCCGCACCCTTAAAAATCATCAAACATGAGAACCAAGTCCGTAACGTGGAGCGACCGATGAGTCGATTTTAAACCACCCATTCCTCTATACTCCCTCCAGGATCATGAATAAACCAGTCGAGGCACAACTAGTCATGGAGCTGCTTTTCGTACACACTCGATATTTTTCAAACTGCATAATTCATAACGGCACTCACCGTGCAAACAATATCGCGTAAGCCACAGGAAAATGTACTCCACGTTCCGGTGGTGCCGAACGTTTTCCACGGAACTGCTGAGGAACGCTGCACACACACCGAGGTCTTCCTCTCTTGACACAGATCCTTCCTCTGGCCCTCTGAAGGCTCCCCGGGAGACAGCGGTCCACAGGAGGAAGCTTAATGACTAATTAAACTTGAGTTGCTGGTGATTAAGAAACAGGGAGTTTTTTTTAAAGCTGCGGATCGGAGGGCTGCCATAAAGAGACATGAAGCAGATCTTACAACTCTTCTGTGAAGACCTGAATGCCAAACAGGGAGTGTAGTGTGTGTATGTCTGAGTGAGTGTGTGTGTGTGTGTGTGTGTATGCGTGTGTGTGTGTGTGCGTGCTGGTATTCACTACATTATGGGGACCAAAAGTGTAGCAATACCAGTAAATTTTGACCTTGTGGCGACGTTTTTAGGTCCCCATGAGGAAACAAGCTTATAAATAATATAGAATGATAAATAACAGAAAATAGTTTTCTGTGATGGTTAGATTTAGGGGTAATGTTAGGGTGGGGGACAGACTATACAGTTTCTGTTTAACTATACAGTTTTCTGTGTGTGTGTGTGTGTGTGTGTGTGTGTGTTCTGCCATATTTGTAAGGACCAAATTTTTGAAAATGCTTATGTTTTACTTTATACCTAATAATACCAACATGTCTCTAGGAGGGCAAACATACCTGTATGTGTATGTACTGATGGATAAGACAAGTAAGCAGTTAATAGTCACATTTAAGTTTAACTTGGATGTTTACGATTCAGATTAACTCACCAGTCACACCACACTTATGATGATAACATCTGGATTTATGATCACTCTGAAATCACACCTGCATATACATCAACACTCCTCCACGTCTGAACAATGACTCCGCCCACTCATGCTTTTTGAGGAACTTCCTGAATCTTTAGCAGAAATAAAGGAAGTTAAATAGAATTAGTCAATTCACATGCACAAATTCCACAAAGGTGTTCAGAGAAACGATTACAAAAACACAAAAACGTGACACATGCTTGTAGTAATGGCAGTTCTAATTCTGTGTCATATTTCTCCATAAACCAATTTCGAGAAAATAATGCATCCTAAAATAAAACTGCAAGTCTAAGTCATTAATAAAGGCAAAGACATATGCCACGATAAACTAACAGTGTCTTTGCTTTTCTGAAACAATAATAAATCATAAATCTTTGTCACCAGCTTCATTGTAAAAAAATGTGAGAACAATTAGGGAAGCGTAACGCGGCGTTTAGAGCCAAAATCGCTGTTCCGCCTCTGTTTGCCCTGTCAAAGAGTAGCTTCCTGTGGATAATGTATTCCAGTGGAAGTGACTGAAAGCTATTTCCTTTCCTCAGTTGTATCCCTATGACTCATCCCCCAAGGTGCGTCTGTTTGTTCTCATTTTATTGGAAAAATGGGACTAAATTATACAGTTCTGGGGGAGAAAGCATTGAAACATTTGGTTGAATCCATGGCAAACGTACTTAAATCTAATATTTAATGTAACACTAATGTCAGTGAAATATGACGAGTTTGGTTCTTGGATCAATAGTCAAATATTCAGACAAGCTCTGCTGGGTCTTGCCTTTCAGTCAATACATGTTCCATCAATGAGAGCAAATATAATTGATCCAGGGCAGTGGCTCCTACAAGCTTAAGTGAAAAAGCACTGCTTCCGCAAATCCCTCTTTTTAAACGCTACACTTTTTCCATTCTATCACTTTATTCCATCTTGCTCACTGGAATTTCCTCGTGACTTGAATTCTGTTAGCTACACAGTGCGAGCACGCTGTCAGGAAGGGTTAGAAACAGGCTGATGTCCGTGAACTTCCCACACAGAGTTTCCAAATCAAGGCTGGAAGTAAAAAGATCATTTATATGGTCTGCAGAGAATTTGTTAGCAATAACAAATAAATATTTCAAGACCTACCTTGAGCTCAAAGATTGTTCCACTGTTATGAAGCCCTGCAAATGACATAATGAGTCAGTAAACAAATTATGCATTTGAATATTTTGCAATAAACTTGAACTTTTTTATATTTCATAGCTAAAATCAAAGAACTGGACGTCAGTGACGTTATAGGCTACTGTACCTTATTTTTGACCTGATTACGTCATGCGACATTGAATGCGTCATCGTATGAAGCACTATAAAGTCTTGAATTTATTTTCTTTATTATTTTCAAACACTTATTGCTCCAAATGAAACTGTGATGCATTGATTCCCTTCGCAGCAGATCTAATTCGTGGCTAAGATTTCAAAAATAAATTCTTAAATTGAGAAGCACGAACGGGAGAAAACACGGGCCACGGAGAAAGCGGCCAGTCATTAACGCAAAGGAGACGCTTTGACGCGCGTTGCCTTCATCATAACGATCTTCCCGTACACGTCGCGGCACGCGTCTCAGCCTTGGCCTCCAATTACGTGAGGACAAACAGATGGATTTATCGCTGCGCGCCGGCGGAACCGAGCAAAGAGATGCTCGAGTCTTCAAAGACCTCCCTCACCGAGCCTTTCAAACACCATCTGTAACCAAAGTTACATAAAACGAAGACGTCGCTTCTCTGTCTCTGATTAGGCAGAAAGTGAGGCGAGAGGTTTGCGCTTTTTTCCCTTATAATATATTTAGCGCACTGGTTTAATAAACGCTCCGTACAGTCGGCGCAGCCACTTAAAAGGGAGCGAATGAGCGACGGACAAGAGGTGCTTATGTGGAGACAGAGGAGAGAGAAAGCTTTCATTAACAGCCGAGCTTTCCTTTATTCCCACAGGAGTATTTTCCCCATCTCTCTCTCTGCAGTCGTGTGGAAGAACAGAGCGGTGGGCGTGCGGCAGAAAGCGCTTTGTCAGGCCGGCTGCGGCGGTCTCCTGCCACCGTTTCTTGCGCTTGCTCCGTGCGTCCCGGTTATTATTAAACTCAGCGGCGTCATGTGTGCTGAGCCCAGATAAGTGCAGGTAGAAAGTTACGTAAGGCAGGAGTGATTACCGGGAGAATAGTGCCGTTAACCGGCACATTGTAGCTGTAACTCTGTTCTGTTCGCGATAAGCGCCATAAAGGCGTGCGCGGTGCCCCTATCTCCGGTTTTAGCCCGGCCGTGCGCTTTGTTTAGGCAGCCCGTTATGGAAACGGCTGCAGGCTCATTATGGTAATGTCAGGGAAGCGATGGGAAAAGACACAGTAAAGCACAGTCGACATTAAGGCGCCCATTTGCATCTTTTCACCGTTAAACTGCGAGCTGTTTCGGGCTCCTAATTTTAGCGATTCCGCAGGCGGCTGGTCGTCAGCTGTTTGCGGAGTCGCAGCCGGTATGACATCGGTCAGCACTATTTCCACCCGAGGAAAACAAGATCCCATCACGATTTCATTATAGTTGTGTTAGTGCACATCACTGAAACACTCTGGACTGAAACAGCACAGACTACATGCCCTGCGGGTACACGCTGTTTTCTTAGGTACGGGACAAAACACACTGCAGAGGGCAAAAGGACACATAACATATATCTGTAGTATCTGCTAAATTCAATTTGCTGTTTAACAGACATCAGACACATCGTTCATAATGTTATGACTTCCTGTGGCCTACATACAGACTGTCAGATACAGTTTCAACACAAGCTGTGTTCAACAAGAAACAGCAGCTTTACAGCCAACAATTTCAGGTTGTAAACATTCCCCTAACACTTATATTAAGTAACAAAGCATTAAAAATGTTACTTTGAAAGCTCTAGGAACGTTTTTAGACGCTGCATTAACGTTAAAAGAAAGTTATTCAAACATTTAATGCTGTAACATTATTAAACGTTCCACTGACTACTTAGGAATACTTTAAAAACTTTTTACTAATGTTACTGCAAGAACTTGTAAAGACGTTAGCCTATGTTCTGAGAACGTTCCCTGTGAGCTGGGTTAGCTTTCGCAAAACTGTACAGTATACACTATGTACTGCTTACTATTTTTTCACTTTTATCTTTATGCATATGGCAGATGCTTGCAGCCTAAACAACTTGTAGTGCATTTAATTCTATTTGCATGTTTACTGCAAACTGAAATCATGACCTTGCCGTTGTTGGCACAACGCTCTTTGCCAGTCATAAAAACAGGAAGAAAAGCAGAACACCTTATACCACTATAAACATCCATTCCAGATGCTACATAGAAATAAAAGGTCAAATCAAACACGTTGCATTGTGGGTAAAATATTCTGTGCAGCTCTTTCGTATACTGTACATTTTGGCAAATGCATTAGTTCACATGCGGTGCCTATAGTATTTACTGCATATACTGCGGAAATAAAAGAGAATGTATGTTAAATGCCTTTCCAAACATATCCAAAGTTATATAATACGTTTGGAAGAGCTTGACATTTGACCTCCATCCAGACACAGAGTTTATGTTCATCCTAAACGAGTGAAAGCAAAGATAGTCTGAGACAGATCCATCAGTTCATTCCAGAGCACTTAAACTGACAGACAGAAACAAAAAGTCATGTAGTTTGGATCAAAATTTTATGAAACAGAATTTGTAATCTCTTGTATTTTTAGATACTTGAGCTGTTGCATGTCAAATATCTTCTAGACAGAGAGAGAGAGAAAGAAGGAGAGAGAGAGAGAGGGTGGAACAGGGAGAGAAGGTGTCAATCCCAGTTTCCTCTCTGCTCCACTTTCTAAGGATTCTGCTTTGACCTCAGCATCACTCTGCCGCGTTTATGCTTAAAGTGATGCATTCTAAACTCCCTGGAATAATGCATGCTTTTTTCAAGGCTTTACTCCTGTCATTCTAATTAAAGAGAGCAGGTTTCGGGAAGGGAAAAGTGAAAAACTGTCAGAGATGACTCACGCTGCGAGGGAAAAACAGTAATGCAGCCGCAGTCTGAATGAAAGCTCGCTGCATTGAAAAGATTGTGTGCAAATATTTGTTTGGAGAACTGAACGTATCAAAAGACACTGATTTGAATAGACAATCAGGCAGCACAACAGAAAACATCAATACTAGCTTGTGACAGCTGAGTGTGTGAGGGGAGACGGAACTGACAATACAGAACACGGCGCGTTCGTGCAAGAGCGCAGACACGCGCAAATACGTGTTCATTGTATTATGCAAATTGCCCTCTTGGAAAGCCGTCTCCACACGCTCTCCCTCAGAGCCAGAAGAATTGTCTCATTAAAAAACAGCCCAACAAAAGACCACCCAGTAAGCCAAGCCCTTTAAAATGTTACTTCCAGGTAGCGGTCAGAACCATTGCCTTGGAAACCGCGGAAATGTCGCGGGCAAGCTGCATACCACGAGGCGGCGTGTGGCCATCAGCCGGTGCAAACCACGCAGTATGAGGCAGAGCAAGACACACACACTCACACACACACGATTTCCACACCAGCAGGCAACAGTATCTCTACACAATATTGCCATCCTCTCATGAAGAAAAGAAAACAAATTACACGTCTGCCTGACAGCACTGGAATGTAGGCCGGCCAATAGAATCTCCCTGTTTCCTCACGCCTCATTTGCATAATGTGACACCAGCGATAGGATCCGTCATACGTGCTGCACATCTCTGTCATTTGTCGTTGTCGAAATCATTTGCGGTGTATTTCTGTCTCTAAATATAGAAACTGAGATTTTTGAATGAAGGTGTGCAAGTGAGGAAGAGTTACTGTAACTCAACTGGTAGAGCATGATGCTTGCAACAACAGGGTTGTGGGTTCAATTATCAATGCACATAGTAATAAAATGTCTGCCAAATGCATGGGAACACACACACACACACACACACACACACTGTATATGCACGTATATATACATACCTACATAAACATCTCTATATATTATATACTGTATATGGCTGTATATATGTATACACTCACCTTTATATATTGAGAAAGCCCAAAGTGTCAATTTTCTGCTTTGTATGTCTGCCTGTGAGGGAAACAAACAACATAAGTCAGTTTAGTTCACTTGTTTGTCAGATGCATAAATGTATGTAGACTTAACGTCTGTATGCTAATTGGTAAATATTGCAGTTACAGACCGGATAAAGCCAGTAAGTGTATGGTGTGTTGTTTCTGATGTGCTGGCCCCACAGGTGGCTCCCGGGGTGTGGGCTTCATACGCTTTGATAAGAGGATAGAAGCTGAGGAAGCCATCAAAGGTCTGAACGGACAGAAGCCTTCAGGTGCTGCTGAGCCCATCACGGTCAAATTTGCCAACAACCCCAGCCAGAAGACCAGCCAGGCCCTGCTGTCACAGCTGTACCAGTCCCCAAACCGGCGCTACCCTGGGCCCCTCCACCACCAAGCGCAGCGGTTCAGGTAAATAAGAGTCGGGCGGGCTACTGCCTTTTCCATAGTATTTTAATGTGCTGTATATTTCCAGTAAATTAAGGTCAGGGCTGTAGCTAAGAATTCTGGTCCTTTTTAAACATAAAATATACAAATTATTAAGGGGGCCGCTGGGCCCCTAAAATCAATCCACCTTTGACCCCACTAGCTACGGCCCTGATAAAGGCATAAATCATAGAGGAAAACTTAAGATTGGTGGAACAGAAAAGCATAAAGACTTCTTAAAAAAAAGTGTTGCAATCCTAAAACTATGCTGGCTGTAGACCTCCAGTTGTACGTCACCACCGAGGAGTAGCTGCTCCAAAAGAAACCAAATGAGATTGAGAAAAGAAACAGAAGTGAAGGACTGATAAGAGACAGTGGGGTTCTGCCGTTCACAATGTCCCTCTGATTTCTTTTTCTCATACACCATCGTTCCTTCTTTCATTTCACATCTGTTCCTTTCATTTCAGTTCAGCAGCTCAGAAATAACTTCATTCTGGCAGCCAGCACCTTTTCAGCCCAGGGCAGCAGTTTTCAACCTTTTTGAAAGGCAATGCAAAGCATATTTCTCTTCTGTAACACTCACCACATGCACAAAGTCAAATCACCGGCAACAATAACAACATCTTTTGATCCTGTAATTGACTTGGTAGGACTTTGCTTAAGATCTGCCCTCCTCTCAGGCTAATTCACATTAACTATGAGTCACGTCTTATGAGCTTTGAGCTGGTGAGGTCTGCCAATACAGATGATGTCATCTTGCAGTGAAAGTTTACAGCTTAGGAACACCAGATGTCGGTTTGCGATCACGGCAACATTTTAATGTTACACTGATAACGACAGTTTTAGCTATTTAACTTTTACCGATCTTAAAGTTGCACACGAAGATGCAAAAGACTTTCTGTGCATTTTGTGCTCAGTATTTATCTTCTTAGCTTTGTACAAAATAGAATCAAAGCGAGCTAAGACATGTTTTAGCCAGTTAGTTGCGGTTTACAGTACACAGGTAGCTTTATTAAAGTAGTTAACTCAAGATACTTTAAATGTGGAAAAATGACCTGGGTCCCGGCAACAAATATGGCAACAGGATATGATGTCAAACTCAGTTCCTACCTGATTAGACTTTTGAATAAATGATCAGTTAGTAGTAAATAATAAATAAATAAATAAAAACATCTACTTTACTTATTTGCAACTTTGAACTTTTAAATCATTGATTATGTTTAATCAAACAGACCAATAGATTAATCTGTGATGATTATATCATCTATAGGTCACTACACAACATTACACAACACTACACAAATTCATAGGTCAGAGTTTACAAAACGATAAAGAGAAACACTTACACATGGCCCAAGTCTGGTGTGACTGCACCTAGGAAGTTTAAAAAAGTAATGAGAAAGTATTTAATTGTGAAAACTTCACAAATAAAAAATACTTCAGATGAGTTACAATCCATCTCCCCTAGACGCATGAACTGTCAGCTGTGATGTTTATTTTAAAGAAAGCCATCCTTTGTTTAGACAAACAGGACTGAAGCAATTAGCACAGCTCAGCAATACTGATGACAGAAATCAGTAATTAATTCCTCACACATCACAAGCAGTTATTACTGGAGAGATATGAAAAGGATGAGCCCCATTTGCATGTATTAGCCGGCCCTACAAAGGCGTCATTGTGGTGTGTGTGTGTTTGGAGAGGCAGTGTGAAAAGCTGTAGGCCGGTCAGAGAAACGCCTGCAGACACCTAACACATCATGAGCTCTTGCCCCTCAGAGCCCTTCCCTCCGATTAACTCATTTACCCACAAAGCAACCTGCCTCCCTAATTGGCTAATTGGCATCGTAATGACTCGACACAGTGACTGTCCTCGATTTATTTTTGTTGCATTTTTTTTCACTAAGGATACAGTCACCAACTGTTGACCTACTGCAGAGCGAGTGTGCGTGTTTGTCTGAAGAAGTTAAGTCTGAAATGTGGGAAAGCAGTAATTAGCCCTGTCGGCCATCTTGCGAAGGTTTTAATAAGACATGAGACGGGGCCTCGCCAAGTGAGAGACCAAGGTCGCGGAGTAACCAAACAGACAGGAGCCCAGAACGAAAATGACTGACAGGAAAAGATAGCGTAATACACTGGCCCAGTGGGTCACTGGAGCTAATAGAAACGTATAAAAAAAGACATCGCAAGATAAAGAAAGGGCACTCGCACTTAATGCTGTATTACACATCCTGTCTCCGACTTCATTGAAATGTCACTTTTATATTAAAGTTTTCAGGTAAGCTGAAAGACGGCCTCAGAACAATTTCATCCATTACACTAGCCTATTATCCTACAGTAGAATTCATTTTTAATCTCATTCTTAATATCTGTTTGTATGATTTATTTATTTATCTTTCAGTTTTGGTTTCTATTTCCCATCATATCCCCTTAATCACTGTTTAATCGTCACTACACAAGATATATCGAGTGAATTCAGTTCCAGTTTATCTGAATTCACCCTATATATTATAATGTCAGAATAAATGAAAGTTTCTGAACTCTAATCAATTCTAATTCAACTCCCTCTTCGAACAAAAACAAAGCAGCCCAAACACATTCTTATATTCTTAATTGATGTGCAAAATTAAGACTGAATTCAAAACCTGCAGTAGGTTATAGCTGTATATATGTTAGGTACACAGAGCTCCCAAAACATATGGGAGCACTTAAGTCAAACTTAAAACATTGCAATGTCCTTGCATTACATGACAAAATAAGTGGCATTTATGTAAAAGAAAGGCACAAACACATTTTCGAGCAAAACATTTCACAAAAATAAGCTTATGTTTCAAATTAAAACAAAATTATTAAAATAGTATTAAAATATTTTTTGGCTATTGAAGATTAGTGTGAAATGTTCATGTAAATATGATGGAACACAGTTTGTTTACTGTATGAATCTGAGAGGAAGTTCCATTCATTCACCTAAAACGACCTTCAAATCAGTCAGCTGCAAGTCATTTAAAATAAAAAATAAATCAGAAGAGAGTTTTGAATAAAGCCACTTTTTCAGATGCCACTTTCTATCTAATGCAATGACGTTCGTACATTTTTAAGCATGACTTGAGTGTTGAGGCCACTGTACTGTTTATGATTTATTGGCTAATGCGTAAAAATTAGCTATTCGCTCCTGTATAATAAAATAAACCGTATCAAGGCTGCAGAATTCGTGGACTCCCCAACACAACTAGTAATTGCGTTAAGTGTGTGTGTGGTGCCGGGCGGGCAGTCGAGTGGCCTCCCGTGTTACTATTAGCACTGCTGCAAATCTGCTGCTTTTTGGATCTATGATTGACTCTGTGAAATGCCTGATGGGGCAACACAGCGTAATGGCCCATTGCTGGATGGGCGTCTACCTTCATTGAGGCAGGGATGTAGCATTAGTTCCATTGAGTGAGTCGACCATCTGCCTGGCATTAACCCCAGAACCCTCCTTCTCTTTGCAGGCTGGACAATTTGCTTAATATGGCCTATGGCGTTAAGAGGTAATTAAAACTTCACCCAATGCCAGATGTCCATGTTGACAGTTTGATTTCTATCCTGTGTTTGATTTCCTTCTTTTCTGAAAATCACATGCATTCAGTTCAGTTCAAGGTCTTCCTGTTCCCTTGAGTTCTTTTTGATTTCCTTTTACCTGATTATTTTTTTTATTTTCTACCAATCAGTAGCTCTAAACGTAAGTGTAAGTATCTTTTATAATTTGTAGTGTGCATTGTTTGATTATGATGATTATGGGTTTTTTATGAGTTCTATATTGCGTTTTGGTATTTTGTGTTTGATTGTGTGTAGCTCCTGTTTTGAGGCGTGGCTTCGACTGGATTCAGGGGCTGAAACCGAACCTCCGTCCAGCTCTGTTTATATGTAGCGTATTTTTCTTTCTGTATGCAGAAACACTGCTACCGATGTTCACAAAATAAATTAGTTCACAAAACGATTCTGTCATCAGCTGACCGACCCTTGTGCTGTTTCAAAACAATTATGAGACACACGACATAAGAAATGTTGAATTCAATTATAATGAACATGGACTGTTGCTTTAAAGCTTTAAAAATGACACAAAGATGTATATTAAAGCTGCAATCTGTAACTTTTGCCCCTCTACTGCCATCTCTGTTTGAAACATAAAAATTGCAGGTCACTTAAGTAATTTTCTTTACGTATGTTGAAATCAAATTAAAGCCAAACAGCAACAACACCTCAAATTATAATCATTATTATTTAAATTAAACTTACTGTTGTAAATCAGGGTAAGATTATAATATTATAAGACATTTTGAACACTAAACTGTTATGTACTTGCTCAATAACTATTTTTTGTTCATTTTTAACCAAAAGTAGTTACAGACTGCAGCTTTAAAGTAATATACAATATATTTCAAATATTTGTGTGAGTAACAGCAAAATTTACTATATTTACTAAATTTACTTATATGATATAGCTTTAAAAACTTACATTGTGCACACAGTATGATTGCAGTACATCCCATTTGACACTGGGAAGCTCAGTTGTCACCCACCGTAATGAAATCCAGAGGACTGAACAATTTTCTATAAAAGAAAAAAGTCACGAATTAGGAACAACATGAGGGTGGGTCAACAATGACAGAATTTCAATTTCTGGGTGAACAAAATTTTCCCACCGTAAAATTTCTCCTAAGATAAATGACATGGTCAGGCTGTGGTATTTTGTTTGTTTTGTTTGAATGAGCGGGTGGAGAGCGAGACGGAGGTGACGGCAGCTCACCTGGATCCCTGCAGGAAATGTAGCGTTTCACTGCAGGTTTAGGAGCCTCTGATCAGCTGGGTTTGCTTGTCTTCTTTTTGCTTTGTGCTGCTGTGGATGTAGTGAGAAGGCTTCTTTTGAACATGTTCTAGTGCTTATGACATTTTGTTGCATATTTTAGTATCTATTGAAACACTTTGATGTCCACCGAACACCAAAGACTCAAGGCTAAGATGGAGAGAGTAGCATGAAAGGTTATGCATTGCCTCTATCTTTTTTTTAAGATAGTTCTTTGTAGACTAAAGACTCCATATTTGCTGGATTTCTACTCTTTCCAAGAAAGTCCTTTATTGTTCGGCTGTAACTGATTAGAACGAACCGTTGCAGCGATTGTTGTTAAAAAAACATGCTTTTAGAAATCCGGCCTATACAAAATCTCTGTGGTGCATCTTTTCAGCGGAGAGAGCTGACAAGCCACAGGAAGTGAAGCAATCAAACAGGATATGCCAACAAGGCAACAACATCTTTCGAAACAAATGAGATGCAGACGCCTTTTTATTTACGCTCTGTGCGATCAGCTGTCAAAACGCTGAAAAAAGCCACAAAGAAATCACATAAGCCTGTCTGCCTCCAAAGAGAGAGAGAGAGAGAGAGAGAGAGAAAATTTAGAAGAGATGAAACCAATCGAGGGGGAAGGCGATGTGCTCACCGATCACGCTGTAGAAGATAATTAATGAACAAAGACCGGTCTGAAAAAGTGAGCATCACTATGTAAAGGTGGGCAGCTCGGAGGGGTGGGATGTCTCTAGGTCAGTCGCTTGTTGCTATGCAACTCCATGTCCAACTGCTCGCCTTAGTTTGAACAACAGACAGCGCTCGGCCCTGCCCTCATAGTCACCAGACATCTTTGTGTCAGCAATAAACTAGTCTGACCCTCACCCTCCAGCTCATATACATATGACTGGCATTCAAATTACCAGCCAGCCATATTTTGCCTTCTCTAGGACGGATAATGGAGCCGGATTCATTATTTACACAGAAATACCAGCGTAATTGAAGTCATGAGATGGTTTGCTTGTCACACGGCACCAAGTGAGCTGACTTACCATTATACCCTTCATTTACATAATGAGACGCAAGTGACAGGACACGAAAGAGAAAGAGAGAGACAGATGTATCGACTCTGCCAGGACCAACCGGCTAAAACGCAGATGAAACGTCTGAGTATTTCTTGGCAGAACAAGAAGCAGGGAATTGGCCGGCCCTGTAGTCCGTGCAGTGCTATTGATCACAGTCACACACTGCAGAGAGCGCCGGGAGTGTGGGTGGAACGCACTGTGCTGGCTGGCTGGAAAACGCCACTTCCGTCTTCCATTTTCTGCTCCCTGGCAGCTTTCTACCCCTCCACCCTCCTTCAAATTTGGGCTTTGGTGAAGACGACGTCGGCAGCAAAGCAGAAATCTCAATTAAAGCACGCCCAATAATGCCTATAGTCATTCCTTGTGAGGTGGCACACGAAATGAACCTTTTATCCAATTTACCTTTTATTTAAAGTGGAAATTTCCTTTAAGCGGAAAGGCAATTAAGTGAAATCAACTGAGCATTCAAATCTCTGTATCGTGAGGGATGAAAAAAAGCAACGAAAGGAAAGATTACAAGAAGAATGAGAGCAGATTTAACGCGGCCGCGTGCGGAATCTCTGATGAATTTCCAAGGTATTAATGTGCCGAGTTCCTGTAATTTAGTTCCCGCGCAGGAAGACGGGAAGAGAAAAGAGAGCTGTCTCGCGACGCTTCAGCGCAGACGTCGACGATTCACGGCCTTCAGTCGCCATTCAGAAAGCCCTCCGCTTGCTTTCCGCCTGAAATAAGAGCAGAGATTCAGACTTGTGTCACATAAAGAAAGGGAGATTGAAAAGATTGCAATAACACATAGCTAATGATATTCTGCCTACATGTGACTGTGCATCTGAAACTGCAGGATTCTAGCGTAACCCACCAATCAGCAGGTTTCAGACAGGCAGAAACTCACAACTATGAGCCTGACTCACATTTATATTTACATTCAGGCATTAAATAGATGCTTTTATCTGCAACTTACAAGGTGAGGAAAACAACAGGGAGGCAATAACATAAAAAGTGTTGTACAAAGTTAGAGAGTTACAAACTTTCAACAACTGTTCCAGACAATATCTGTTGAAGAGAAGAAAAAGAAAAGGTTAGAGGTCAATATTCATTTTTTTTTAGAAACAGGGAGAGCAGTTAACATGTTCCTATCAAGTGTGTTGTGATTCAGTAGCTACAACATTTTTTCTCGCTTGTTTTACCTCACACTGTTCTTCTCTCTCGTCCTTTCCCTCTCTCTCCCCCTGCAGGTTCTCCCCCATCACTATTGATAGCATGACCAGTCTAGTAGGAATGAACATCCCGGGTCACACGGGAACGGGCTGGTGTATTTTTGTCTACAACCTGTCTCCAGACTCGGACGAGAGCGTTCTGTGGCAGCTCTTTGGGCCGTTCGGCGCCGTCAACAACGTTAAGGTGATACGCGACTTCAACACCAACAAGTGTAAGGGGTTCGGTTTCGTCACCATGACGAACTACGACGAAGCGGCCATGGCCATCGCCAGTCTGAATGGGTACCGGTTGGGTGACCGCGTCTTGCAAGTGTCTTTCAAGACCAACAAAACCCACAAGTCCTGAACTCCCTTCCCTTCACTTGTGTAGCTCCTTACAGCTCCTCTATTACTAAAACCCACCTCTGCCCACTCAGCTACTCAAAACAGGAACAAACCCAAACAACAAACCCACAAAAAAGAACTGGATATGGCTTATAATATAACTTTGGACCTATAAGCCAATGTTGCCTAAGTATTACAAAATGAAAAATTGAGAATATATTCATTATTTGGAGACCCTGAAAGTGGTTCAGGGATTCTGTTGTATATCTTTGAGTTCTTGTGGTTGTTTTTCTTTCTTCTTTTTTCTTTTTTTTTTCTCTGTAAACAGTAGCAAAACCAGACCGCCCTTATTTTCAAGAAGAAAATGTCCTTCTTTAGATCAAACTCTCTTGGTCTCGATTCAGGATTTTTTCTTGTTTTTTTAAATCCGGATCCACTGTCGTTAGAATAACACCTCCCTGGTAAGAGAACGGGAGGGGGCTCTTTTTAAAAAAAACAATTTACAAATCGGTGATCATTCATTCATTTGTTTTGGTGTAAATTGTTCAAAATCCCCTAAATGAATTGATAGGGATGACACCATCCCTGTTCTCTAATGCAGAAGATGTTTCTAGCATAGTTTTGGTTTTGTATTGCAAACGAAACACACGTCTGTCCTCACAGGGGATTGTGGGAAGGGGCGAGGGAAGGGACGGGCTAGCACCCCAGATGACACGTTGCGTTAAAAAAACCTACACACACACTGTTGCCAAAGAGAAGATCTCTTTGCTTGAAAATGCGTTTAGAAAAAATGAAAAAATAAAGAGAAAGAAGATCTATTTTTATAAATAATGATTAAAATAATTATTGAAGAATTTTTACAAGAATCTGGATTTGAAAAAAGAGAAAAATATTTTGACTGGCTAATTAGGGACGGGGGGAGGGGTCAGGTGCCACCTTGTCTTGTTCGTTCCGCCGTGGTACTTTTTAGGATCAAAGGTTGTTTGTTTTTCGGGGAGAACCGGATTGGCGATGGTTTTGTAGATGGAAGAATTTATCAAGGGATGCAAATTCAGGCAGGTAATTTTTCATAGCAGTAATTATTCAACAGCGATACCCAATAGGAGAGGGAGAAGGGTCTTCCCAGGCCAATCACATCTTCACAGTCAAGAGCCCAAAGCAAGGCCACTCATTGTCCACTCATTTACTTTAGGTCATCCGTCTTTGGGATATAAGTAATAAATACACACACGTATCCATTTGGAAAACACGGTTCCGTTTTATTCGCTCTGATTTTGTGATATTACATTTGAGATGTACTTCCTTTAGCGATCAACAGTAGGTGCTATATTACATGGTTCACATATCTTAAATATCCAACTGTGTTGTTCTTCGTGTTGTTTAGAGAGAAAAAAAAGAAAATCTCGATGTCGGCATTATATTAAGCTGCTGTTTTACTACTTTCGTTGTTGTTTTTGAGTTCGATTGTCGGCCCCCGTCTGGTGGGTAAATTCCTCGCTGAAAAAACCCCAGATAAACTAATTCGGGCCTCGTTCGAATCACTTGACGAGTTTTCTTTGGCTTGCTTACTTCTAGGTTATTTGCTGAGTGTACAGCGTTCGTCAAAATTCAGCGATAATTAGCTAGTTTTGTTAGTCTAGTATTCGTTTCCTCAAAGGATCTATTACAACTGTGTCTTTCTTTGTTGTGTACAAATAGATGATATATAGTCAACATTTTCTGTTACAATACCTATATCTATCTGAGTTGTCACTGTTTTTTGTTTGGGATTGTCTTTTTTCATATGAAAACTTTATGAAGTGATGGTTCAGTTACTTAGAAAACTCGTGAGGAATCTTGTTTAATATGTTGTCATGTCGCTTGTGAAGATAAAGCAAAAAAAAAGAAAAAAATGAACTGAAAAATTGGATCGATTTATTTGATTTACCGCCGCAGCAAAAGAAATCGAACAAAAAAACGTATTGAGAAAACCTGTATTTATTTATTGACTGATTGTCTCATTGATTAAATTATTTATTTATCTTGATTATTTATTTATTTGTTCGTTACTTACGTTGTCTGTGTTTTTGCGTGATTCTGGTACAGGGAGGGGGGGGGTTTTGAGCTAAAGGGAACAAACGACTAGGGGAGAGGTTTTTCCATTAGTCCTGCGCACTGAGACATTTTAGTACGTTTGTGCTTTGTACCAATATATCAAAATTACAATATAAAAAAATTTAAAAGTCAAAAACTAAAAAAATGGGGTTGGTGAGGCTCTTCCCTTATTAATAGAAACAGTTACTCGCTATGCATAACCTAGCCGATAGTTCAATTTGCTATTGCTTTTTTCTTGTCTTGTTAAACATAAATCTTTAAATCTTTTTCAATAAAGTTTAGTCTTAATAGAATGTTATAACAGTTGTTCTGGTTCAATATAACCTGTGATAAGTTTGTGTAGTTTTTAAAAGCCACTTCTCGCCCTCCCTCCACACACTACAGTTGCTTTGTGGTTAAACTTTATGCAAAAATGTGGGTCTGAAATGTAGTTTCTCATGGATCTCTGCAACATTCATGTCAAGCTTTGCTGCCCTAATTTGGTCGATATGTGTCCATTGTTTTAGGTATATTCATTGCATTTTAAATGTAACCTTCATTTAAATGATTCTATCATGTGACACTGATACTCCAAAAAAGCATTGACTCTGATTGTACTGGTTGATCAAACAAATAGCTATAAAAGATAATATTTGATAGATGACACCTGTTATATATTTTCTAAGATATAGTCTATTTTGAAAGGTAAACTTCTGAATGGAGAGCTCAGCTCTTGTTGAGATAAGACCGGTGTGAATGCTGGAGAGCTAATAAAAACAAAAACCAACAAAAAAATCATGCAGACACATTCATGAACAGTCTTTCATTCCTCCACCTCCTCAGCTACACCTATAACGTCATCTACCCCTCCTCCGCTCCACCTCTAGGGCGGCGACACAGCCCTACTCAAACCCCGCCCCTGTGGCCGGGAGTTTGAATTATGCAACGACTCCAGTAGAATGTTGTTCTGACGTACGAATAAATTTCCTGCATTACGTTTTGGTTAACGACATCACCCTCCGCACGTCTAAGCGTCCACGACCGCAAGAGTGCGCGTTTAGGACGCGTGCGTTGGAGAGTTTGTGGGGGTGTTCGTAACACGGGCCGTGTCTCTAAAGTGCACGCCCAAATCTCAGCGTCTTTCCCCCGTAGCGCCTTATAGTGGCCGTCTGCCAACAGGATCCCATCAGCCAGTAGTGTAGGAGGGAAGGCAAAGTGAGGAACAAGGCTCTTATCATAATTCATTTTCTCCTGAAATGTGTTTGTTTACTATCTGAAAAATCTATAAATCTTTAAAGACAAAAAAGATGAAAAAAAAATTCACCGGACCAAGCTGGTCTCTCCTACTTGCGTTATAACTTATCTATCAATTATTGATTATTGATTATTGTTACTATGATTACTATTATTCTCATTATCCTTATTCTTATTACGAATCAAACTACTGCGATGAATGACTTCATGTTATCTTGCTAGTTTAGGTCATTTCTCAAACTGGAAACAAAATATTGAAAAAAATACTTGCTGTAAATGTTTTTTTCTTTTTCATAAAACTGTTGTGTTTGAATTATTTGTACTTTTGAATGTTGGGACAATAAAATAAGGTGTTGAAAGCTGTGTGATGCCATGTTGTGTAAAATGAAAAAAAATCACTTAATTTAATGAAAAATGTTGCGTTGTGCGAGGGGTAATGTGTTATATATATTATGCCCCTCACATAACACAAGAAGATTTGATTACGTATATAAAATATGCATTTAAATGTCATTCTACACACCCCGAAACCCTGATCTCTGGATGGATTCATTTTCTCATGACCCTACAGGGCCCAAATATCACCTAAGCTGCACATTTTCATATGAATTTGATCAGTTATCCAAATAAGCATAAATTGCTACTACAGTTGAAATTCAAACAGAGACACAGAAACTTGCAGTAGGTCATTATATTAAGCCTCTCTCTCACAGTTGCTAACACATCACAGCCAGTAATAATATAATGAGACAGAAGTGAGAGCACACTGCCCCCTGTCCTTCTGTACAGAATTATTTTCCTGACTGAAATACTACACGCAGCCCTGCTTTAACTACAAATACAGACGCAGACATTTCATTTGTCACCCTTTCAAACAACAGCATTATCAACACTTGCAAACAAACAAAAACAAACAAAACACACTGAGATGATTGTATGCCATCTGACTGCAGGAATATTTATATTGTTAAAATATTGCACAAGTTTCATTAAAATAAATTAGTAATAGCAGATGTGACTATTCAACACGTGGTTGGTTGGGCTGCTGTGGCCTGTGTCTTTGGAGTGGGTGGGGCTTAATGGTAGGCCACACCCATAGGTGGGCAGGGCTTGATGCTGAGCTGAAGGGCAAACGGGACGAGGGATGTGATAAAGCCATCCAGCCTTACTGAGTCTCTTCACACCATTAAGAATTTAATGAGGCAAAAACCCATGAAGGAAGAGAATCTGCAACATGAGTCATCTCATTCCCACTTCAAAAACCTGCTCCACTCAAGTCTCCACAACACAGAAGATCTGATGCACCTCCAACTGATGGGCTGAAAATCCACCAGATGACTGACTGAACTCTGTGGTGTTTAACCAGCTAACAATTTTAGATTGTACAATCATTTTTCTTAAGCAACAAAAACTCAAAATGTTATTTTGAAAGTTCTAGGAAAATTCAAAACATTCATCTTTTAACATCCATCCATTATTCAACTATTTTAAAAACATTTGTAATGTTTTTAAAACAATCCACTAACTGCCTAAGAAGGACGTTTTTGATATGATATATAACGTTAAAAAAGTTCTACTAACGTTACTGCAAGAAAGCGTTTGAGAGAACTTTAGAGAACGTTAGCCAACATTCTGAGAACGTTTCCTGTGAGCTGGGTATCTGCTGTAGAAAACAGTGGCAGAGGAGTAATGTACACACCAGCTTTTTAACCGGCATCTTCTGTAAACATCTGGCACGCTGCCATATGTGACAATTATTATACAACGCAAACTCAGTCTCTCACAGTATAACATGTGGACAGGAAGTGTGTCATTAACCATTAAACCGAACATAAAGCTATCCAACAGCCACACAGATCCCTCATAATATGAAGTACTTTTGGGCATTGCACATCTGTAGAACAGGTGCATTTATGGGGAACGATGAGGACTTCAATGGGCAGTGATAAAGACTATTACTGCTATGCTATGCATTATCATGTCTTGTATTATCATGCTAATACTATGATATTAACATTTTTTAAATTTGTTCTCTGCATTCAACCCATGCATTTAGTGCACACACATAAGAGTAATGAGTTGTGAACACACCCACAGCAGTGGGCACCCGGAGAGCAACTGGAGGTTTGATACACCTCAGCTGTTTCCTGCCAGCACTGAGAACCAAAACCCTCTGGTTACAAGCCTGACTCTCTAAGCAGCAGGCCAAGCAAGAACCAAAAATGCCACAGAACTTTTCTGGATTCTATTCGTTAGTGAAAGTGGATTTTCAAATAAACTTACTGCAATAGTCAAGTGAGATGTTTATGACAAGGAATCCTACAACAGACAGAATAGCAA
>JAZGTK010005495.1:0-22325 GCA_036877625.1 Ambastaia sidthimunki
ATCCCACACAGATACAGACACGACTTTTTATTGGCTAATTACAACTGCAATCTTCTCTAGTTATGGGCTGCAATGAAACCGTGAGGTGTGAAATGTGGAAGTGACATGTGTAGAGCAGGAGGGATTCTCTGCCGTGACTCATTAAATCCTGTAGGCTTGTGATATGTATAATTTCATTCGGCTTCAGCACAGACTGTTCTGTATGTGTGTAGGTACATCTCGCGGTGGGACATGCGCTCTAAGCATTCTCGTGTATATAGATCACATATCTAATGCTTGCTTGTGTTTTTCAATTGTTGTTCCCTACAGTTTCCATCTCCGGAGTGGGATACGGTCACCCCCGAGGCCAAGAACCTCATCAACCAAATGTTGACCATCAACCCTGCCAAGAGGATCACAGCGGAGCAGGCCCTCAAGCACCCATGGGTCTGCGTGAGTATCTGTGCCAACAATATGCAATCCAGCAAATATCTGTTTAGAAACCTCTGAACTCCATTGAACTTTAAAGGGATAGTTCACCCCAAAATGATAATAATTATAATCGAGAAAAAAAATCTTATGGGTTTTAAACAACATGAGGGTGAAAAATGATCCCAGCTAACAATTTTAGAGTGAACTGAAATGTTTCTGTAATATTCTATAATGTAACTAAACTGTTAAAAATGTTATTTGGAAAGTTCTAGAAATGTTCAAACCATCCAGTTTTTTAGACATTGTATTGTTTTAAGAATGCTTTTTTTTCTGTAAAGTTGTTAAAACATTCCATTAAGAACTTGAAGTATAATGTTTTTTATATAAATGTAATGATAAACAGTTGCATTAATGTTACTGCAAGAACTTTTTTGACAATTTTGTTAGCCAATGTTCTGAGAATGTTTCCTGTTAGCTGGGATGACAGAATTTTCATTTTTGGTTTCAAGAAATAGAATTTACAGAATATGTCAAGATGTTTAATAACCCTGCATGGCTTCAAATACCTGAAAAATGGTGATACAATGAGCTATAAATCTCCCCGCAATGGTTATATTTTCAGCAACGGTCCACGGTGGCATCCATGATGCATCGTCAAGAGACAGTGGAGTGTCTGCGCAAGTTCAACGCCCGCAGAAAACTCAAGGTAAAGCATGGTGTTAAAGAGCCCTTGAACTCTGCCTACAGCCTTCCTCCCTCTGGTAATTGGTGCTTAATGTCCTATTGCCATGGAATAAGGACTCTGTTTTTCTCTGTGTTCTTTCAGGGAGCCATTCTGACCACGATGCTGGTTTCTAGAAACTTCTCAGGTGTGTTGTCTCATTCTCTTGGGCTCATGTAGGAAAGTGCAAAGTTATGGATGAACTTATCCCACCCCTCTGAGTTTTGTTCCACTTTTTATATATAAAAAACTTTGTAAGTTTGGATCAGTAATTAAACTGAGAAGAAAGTCCACTTGGGATCTAGAGCTTTGGATTACAAGATTTGAGTTTAAATAGATAAGGGTGTCTGAGTCTCTCTATCTTGAGATTGATTTGCTCTTTCAAGGTTTTTGTCTGAAGTTTGAGGTAATACAGTGAACAAATATAAAAAAAACATATTGTTTTTTAGAATTTGGGCCTTTTTGTACTGTCTAAAAGGAGAATATGAAATTAGAAATGTTTAGCTTTTTGTATTTTGATGCAGGTTTTGTATTTGCTGCAACAGGTTGCAGAAGTACAGCTTGTGTTTAGACATAGATCAGAAATTATAGACCAGAAGTTGCCAACCCTGCTTGTGGAAAGCAGCCTTCCTGCAGAGTCTGGTTTCAATTCTAATCACACACCTGTTTTTCAAGGATGCCTTGAAAATGCAGGTGGGTTGGAGTTAAACGCTGCAGGACAGTTGCCCTCCACAAGCAGAAATGGACCTCCTTGTTTTAAAGAGTAGGGGTAACATGTTCAGTAGGGTTTAAAAACAATTCCATACCTTCTCCCAACTCAACGCCTCTCTGTCCAATAGTGGGTCGGCAGCATACCAGCCCTGCTGCTCCCACCACAAGCACTGCCGCACTTGCACAGGAAGGTATGTGAGAGTGCATCTCCTCACCTCACCACCGGGGGACCAAGCGAGCCCCCTTCACACTGCCTTAAAACCCCACCCTCCCTTTGCTCTGTCCAATCAGCATGCAACCAATGGGAAGCTTGCCTGTCCTCCCATCACCTGCATAAATTATTTGGTTTAGCTCTATCTTCACTCTCATGAACAACCTTTGCTATATAGTCTTGGAGAAAACGTTCTTGCGCTGATAAGAATTGTGGCTTGCTGTATTTCCATCTCTCACATATACGTCACTTACTGAAACTATGTGTCTGTAAGAGTTTTTGGAACAGCATGCTTTTTTGCCTTTATTGACGCTTTGCTTTTACGCGACCATGTAACTTACAACGATCATCAAGCTATCTTTTAATCCAACACACAGGTTTAGTTAGTTACCCTTTACCTTCTTCTAGTTTTGTCTCAAATTTGGTCAACAATTTCTTGAAAATAGCTAATTTTTGAAAATGCTAATGCAGGACAGTTGAAATGGAATATAGAGCGACTTAGCATTAGTTCTGCTTTCACAAGGTTTTATTATGGCATAGATTTTTTTCTTGTAATCAAAGCTTTTTTTATCTTCCCACTGTCCTGACTTCAGTTTACACACAAAGGCTCTAGGCGAAACATTCTGATCGATATTGCCGCATTGCATTCATGTTAACGATCGCCACGGTGAGACCCACCATCAGCTGGCATGCATTACTGTCTGCATGGAGTAGAAAAATGCAAATGTCACTCCTCCTTTGATTAGACTTATTTCTCTCTCTTTCTCTTGCTCTTTCCCTCTCGATTAAATTGCTTCTGCCCTTTTTGGCTTTCTCCTTCCCTGCTGATCAGCTTACTGGTGTTATTTTCTACTGCGTTAAATGGCATTTAAGAAAAGTCTGCTTTAGCTGAAGATACAGGACCCTGGTCCGTGTCTGTCCTCAGCCCACCTAGGTGCTTTACACCTTAGGCAGAGTTTAGGTTTGGTGGGATGGAGGCTGATGCTTCTAAAGTTGTTAGATCTCGGTTCTTTATCATTACCTAAAGCAGACCTGTGCAGCCCAGCCAAGCCACCATTGCCCTTCCACTTTCCTTCCCACGTTTCCTCCCCTGTTGCTGAATGCGCAGGGGTTTAACTACGCGGACGGGCAGGAGCGGGGTTGGCTTGCTGCCAGTCGTCAGACCTGATAACACTGGCGCATGGGCTCGGAGAGCGCCAGGTGGTCTGCGGGGAACGAGGCCCCCTGGAGGGCAGATGGACAACACTGTTGACAGTGTCTATGAGTCAGGAGAAATGGAGATGAGATCACTGCATCCAGACCCTAACAGAGGGCCCAGTTGTATTGTAGGTGCTGGTGTCATGTTGATCTAACTGTTATTGTCCTACTCTCACCAAAAGCTGGGACAGCTGTCAGTCATTTCGAGCGAATGTCAACCAGCTGCCGTCTCCAGCAAGCTGTGTTAACAGCTGTCAGCATCTGAGAATACTTTATTATATTCATAGTGGTCAAAGGAGAACAATTAAGTGAAGCTACAACATCTGCTCACATCCCTCAGGATTCAGGAAACCATCAAACAAGAAGTTTGTGTTGTATGCTGAAGCTATTAAAATTTTTTATATTTTAGTCATTGTAAGCTGTGTCAGAAACTATACAAGTGTAATTTCTTGTGGTGTATAGTTTATATACAGTGCACATTATGCAAATTTGTTGTGATGATTATTGTTATTGGATATTTGGAAGTTAAATACAACATAAGGTAACTTAAAACTTAAATTATGTCTTGAACTGCATAGAATTGTACTTAACTGTACACACATTTCTCATTCATTTTTACAAACTGAGGGATGAGTCTAAATTATTTTCCATGCTAATCAACTGTAGGCCATGGGTTTATTAATTAGAGCTTAAGTTGTATTTAACCTGGAATACATTTTTGTTAATGTTATTTGGAGATATCCATTTAATGTTCCAAATTAGTTCTTATCTGTAACTAGTAAGTGGCTGTATCTCTTTACATTATAATTGGAAAGCTCAGACTGCCAGCTGAATAGTTAGGCTGTGTTGCCAATAATGACATTTCATCAGTCTTTATCCTTTTTAAGCCTTTATTTTATTACCCAGTTTAGGACTTAAAACAAGTTGGGTAATATAATAAGGCATGTTAGAGTCATATTGCCTGAAATTGTTTAATATTTAATTTGTGCAGTTATTTTTATGATCTGTTTGGGCATCTTTGATTTTCATATTTTTCAAAAATATCTTGAGGACACAGGTGTACCTGGAAGCACAATCAAATGTACACAATTTGCATTATATGAGCACATTTCATGGGGTAAATGTAAGATTTTTAAGCTATTAATAATCAAAACTCTGAAATGTCATTGCCAATTTATGCATCTTTATACTGCTGTTGTTTAAACTGTGTTAGGAAAATCCTACCATTTTGCTTTAGTCTATAATGTATTATAATCAATTTATTGATCTAAATTATCTTTGAAATAACTTTGTCTCTTTGTCTCAAAATGAATTTCTTCCTCTTTTATAATTTGTGGTTTTCACTCAGAATTAATAGCTGTATAACTTCAGCCGGGATCCTGAATCCAATAGCTCTGCAGTATCACAGAAGACTGCTGGCTCAGCTTTACACCCAACAGTCTGTAAATCTCACGAGACATAGTTAGATATGCAAGATGGTTGAATGGTAATGAGTTGAGGTCTACCTTTAGGACTCCCTCATCAGCGCATTGCATTATGGGATGTATGGTTCAAACCTGTTGGCACTGCATGGCTGACTGTATGGTGAATTGCATCCACCATCAGCACCTCTCACCTCATGATCAGTGACGCATGAAAACAGGTCTGCCATGCAAACAATGCCTGCTTTGTTTCAGCTCCTTTTTGCTACTAAATAGATATTTGTTCCTCTTTATCTTGCCATTTCTCCTTCTTGTTTGTTAATGGAAGGTAAGCCCCTTAACCGGAATACCAAATGTGAATCCTGGTGCGTTCTGAGTTGTGTTTGTGAACAGGACCCATTTTATAGATCTGTTATGGTCTCACACAAAGCGTTTCATTATTCTCTGAGGCCCTCTGAAGTGTATCGGGGGCCACTTCCTCTACACTGATTCAAGACCTCTGAAACGCGGCCTCTGGGAAATAACCGTTGCATTTAAAGCAAAATCAATTGCATACATTAGCTGTGAGTTTCCTTCATTACACCTGCATGGGCAAATGGAGAACAAATTCATTTTCTTTGTCTGCTCTTGGGTTGGTCAGAAATGCGCAATTTATTTAAGCAGTTAGTTACTGTTAAAGGGGTCATATCACAGTATATTTCTGTATTACTTTCTTTGTCCTCTGAGGTCAACTAATTCAACCAAAACACAACTGGTGCCTTACTCAAGTGCACCTCAGTTGTTTCCTGGTGGCATTGAAATTGGAACCAGTGACCTTTTGGTTACAAGTACAACTCTCTAACCAGTAGGCCACAACTACCCACACTGGTGCTATTCATTAGAACATGCTAAGTGGATCAATCCCACTTCATCCTGTTTCAGAAGCCTCTAAAAAAACATTAAAGTAAATATGTGGGTAATCAAGTGTTTAAATGTATTCAGCTGTCTTGTGTCAGAAAATTACAGAAAATTAGGATAAACCATTTTTGCAGCTTAGTTTCACCAAATGATTTTTGTTCACTCAAAGTTTTAAAGTCACAGCTCATTTTCTCTTTAAACAACCAAGGAAATTGGATTCCTCATGACGTGACCCCTTTAAACTGAATCTCGCTGAGCAAATCTTTTGAGTGTCGCAAAATATATTCACAAGTTATTCTCGAGATGTTGTACCTTCGTCTTCCAGCTTTAAAATGCATTAGGTGTAAATAGACATGAGAAGATCTATAAAGAATTTTCCCTGCGGTCAAAAAAAGATGCAACTCAGCGTTCTCTCCTGAGCCCTGTACTGTAATGAATGAAGGAACTGCAAGCCAGCAATTTATTAATTGTTTTATATGGCAGTTTATTTGAAATATCAGACCATATGAGCCTTCTGTCACTTTTGTCAGTCACTCTCTGAGTACTAATTCAATGTTTCTCTGTTCCCTGCAGCATGCAAAAGTTTACTCAAAAAGGCAGATGGTGTCAAGGTAAGCCCTAAGACATTGTTTTCTGTACTTTGTTGCCTAATATTTTCCAGTGTGTTTACTTTTCACAGATTTTATTTTTCTCCTGCGCTAGAGATTTTCCTATTTATACATCTCTACCGGCGAGTATTTTCCCTATTAAACCGGTATTCAATAAAATGCCACTTAGAACGAGTACATTACTTCCTGTCTGCTTATAGAAGAGTCTTGCTCCTAAGGCTGTGTGTGAGTGGGTCTATTTTTCAAACTGTATTAAAATGATTTTGACAACTGCACTCCAGGTTGAACTTAAGAGGTACTGTTAGTTTTGTGTTTGGGGCCCTAGGACAAATGTCTTTGATGCTTTCTAGGAAATATAATATTGTCTCACTCCTCTTGCACAAATGATGGATGACTGTAACATCTTTTTGGCACATTATTCTTGTGATGTGTGAGTTTTTATGAGTGATGTTTCTTTAACCTAACTTAACCTAAACTGCCCCCCAATCATTTGCAGGATGATTGGCTGTGCCTAATGCCACTTATGTCCCTAGTGATGTCATCTCTCTGAACAGGAAGTTGTATTTGTCCTCTCTATTTCAGCCCCAGACAAACAACACTAAAAACAGTGTAGTGAGCGCTGTAGTGAACGCCATGAAAGAAAGCAACACAGCTGCCTCTACACCAATGGTACCTCATTTACATTCAGCACTTTTTGTAGCGCATTTGTTCATTTGACCAAATTCCATATCAGATGTTTATGTGTTAAATAGTGATTGGTGCATGTCAAAAACCACGTTTTGCAACAGACAGTTTCCGTGCTGAAAAATCCATTTTAAACTACCTAAGATTTGTTGGTCTTAGCTAGTCTTCCTGCCTTGTTTGTTTGCTGGCTTTTTAGGAGACCTGCTAGACCAGCTTACCAGCTTAGGCTGGTTTAAAATGATTTTACAGCAGGGTTTGCATGTATTCAGTACTTCAGTCAGACCTGTAGTTTGCTGTGTGTTAGTGTGTCACTTGTTAGTCAACCTTATTTTTTTAATGTTTGCGACTTTTGAAGCATGTCTGGTTTATGTAATTTTGGTTTTGTGTAAATGTCATTAGGGGTGATTGACTCTTGTCTTTAAAATGATGGTTTATGCTCTCGCGCACTCCTCAGTTTCCTCAGATTAGAATTCATAATACACAGACCAAAAATATAGTTCACTTTATGCCCATTCACACAGTAAAATAAATGTATCTAAATTAGCATATTTAAAATGCATATTTAATGTGAGGATGCTTGGAGTCAGAGTTCATAAACCAATCAGAGTAAAGATGCAAAATCCAACTCAGAAAGCTGTCAGCTGATTGGCCACTTGAAAACTGTTGATTTATTTCCGGGAGATTGCAGGAGAGAAAGTGGATTGGCATTTTAGACTGGCCTTGCTTGTTTGACTGCCCAAATTGCAGAGCAAAGAGCACCAAGGGATCTCCAAAACAATCTGTTAAGAGCACAAGTTAACCTATGACCTCTCCTGAGACCCCCAAATGCCTCTGCAGCGCTGATGGACAGTTAGGCTATCAAAAGCATACTGTATGAGGCAACGAAAAAGCATGTAGTTGCATTTGCCTCAGATATAACACAACAATTTTGCAGTTAGAAGGTTGCAGTTAGATAATTACATTTACACAAATTTGCATCACCTGTGGAGAAAATTGTTGGAAGTTAATCAGAAGAAAAATTTAATCCAGCAATTGCTCATCTAATAGAAGTAAATCAGTGTAAATTCAGTGCCGTACTCATTTCTGCATATGTATCAATCACCATTTCTGATCTGGAAGAATGAAAGTTTTTTTTAGCTAAATTTGAGAGGCTGCATCTTTAGATCCTTGAGATGTATAATATTATTTGAAGGCACAAACGTGTGGCAGATTAATGTGCAGTGAGCTGTGAATGTATCAAGTGCTCATCAAAACCCCTTGTGTTTATTTCCAGGAGTGTGCGATGCCTTTAGATCATTATTCTTGGTTTGTTCTTGAAGTCTTGTTTTGTGTTTATGGCCCAGACAGCAGCTGTAGAATCGTGTGTGTTTGTATGTGTGTATTCCAAGAGGGAATTTGTGTTTTAACATGTTGTGGTGGAGAGTTTTATCTACTTTAATTATAATGTGAAATCATGTTAAATTTACAGGAGCCACAAACTACAGTTGTGCACAACCCTGCTGATGGACCCAAGGTGAGCATCTTGGTACCCCTGGTTCATTTAGAGAGAGCATTTAGATAAAGAATCATTCTCATTAGGTTAACAAATACATTGTGGGTTATTTTTTTATCCATGAAATAATTCATATTCAGATTTTTTATGTTTTATTGATAATCTAGCACAGATTCTAGACAGTAATCATGATGAGGGCACAATGTATCACAAGTTGTAGATACATTTTTTGTGTAGTTTTAGTGGAATCTTTTAATAAGGAATTTAGAAACTGCACAGAACCACTTTAACCCACGAAACATTCCCATCCCTGCGCTATTGTTGAAAAAACGATGCATGGAAAATTATGTTATCAGATCATGACTCTGCATTGAATTCAAATCAAATTGCAGGTTGCTTAAAAGTTCCCGCTTTTAATTCTAAAAACAGATTTCATGCTATTACAAACAGGTGTTTTCCACCTCTCATTGGCTTGTCTTGTGTATTGTCTTTGTGTGTCTCTGTTTCTGTCACCAGAGCTCCACAGAGAGCTGTAATACCAATGAAGAGGAGGATATGAAAGGTAGGCGAGGTACACAGACCTTCTGTCCTCTATTCTGCATGCCTGCAACAGTGATTCCACAGCTCTCATATCTGTAATCCCATTCCTCACTTCTGCCGCTGTGGCTCAAAGATTAAACTGTCAGAATGCAACCAAAAGCTTTTGGTAAACCATTGAACATCTCACAACATTAAAAAATGAGGCGTGAGCCTGCGAGGACCGAGGCTTTGTGAGCACCGGCGGAAACGCGACAGGAGTGGGATTATGGGTAAAGGGCTTTGAGAGAGGGTCAGGTGGATCGTGCTGGTGCTTGTTGTCTAAATGACATGTCTTGAAATTATTGACGTATAGTGTTATTTTATGCATTGATTCGAGGGGAGTGTCTGTTGTCTGGATGTCAGTGTTACAAAAGGTCATGTGGTCAGGATGCATGCATCACCAAACACATTCACGTAATACATTCACGACTGTCGTATGATTATAACATGATGTGTGTAATTAAGAGAGCGATCATACCTGACACTAATTCTATTGTGGCTTTTCCCTTCTGAACAACACTTTAAGAAACGTCTGTCATTTACATTTAATACATTTCCAGCTACATTTAAACTAACAAAAACCACTGATACATGTATGTTTTCGAGATGTTGGTGTCCGTGTCGTACTAGGATTCCTCATAGATTTTGTGCGTGCTTGTGTGTGCGTCCTGTGTTTTTCCACCCCACTTACTTAGATGTTTGTTGCTGTGTCTTGTATAATCATTAGCATGTTGTGAACAGGACCGTTTTCCCTGAGGGACTCTCGCTGATACAGTTTTCGGTCATGACTCAAATTAATTTCCTCTGCTTATTCACTCCCAGCCTGGACAGACAATAGCAGCTTAAAGAGTCTGATCATTACCTCTGTGGTCAAATCTGAGGTTAGCTGACGAGAACAGGAAATTGGCTTGGCGCCTCGAGAAACAATCTCAGCGCTTGCTGTTGTCCAAGCACAACAAACACGGGCTCTGCTTTTCTGCACCCATAGATACAAACCTGCGTCACACCATTACCCATAACCCAACTGGAAAATCCAGGATCTGTAGTCTTGTTCCCCCAAACTGCTTTCATTTGTCTAAGAAATGAATCAACCAGTTCATTCAAACATCTCATCTAGCGTCTTCGTTTAGCAGTCTATTAATAATAAAATGCTGCCAGAGTTGTTGTAGTGTTTGTCTTGGTATGTTTCGGCTGGTGAAGGACATGAGAGATGTGTGTGTTTTTCTTCTGGTGGCGTGTGGTTTTGGGGCTGTGCCAGCCGAGAGCACGCAGGGGGCGAGCTGCGACAGTGCCGTGATGAGTCAGTGCAGTGCCGGGGACGAGCCGCCCACTCTGGTGGCTTCACCACAGGGTTCTCCAGCCAGTAAGTCAAGATTCTCTTGTACCACCTGGGTACCTTCAACCTCCCTCAAACCTACAACTCGAGACCCTATTGTCCCCTCCCAGCTCAAGCCTTTCTATCGTTTGGACACTATTTGGCTCATTTGTTTCTCGTGTAGAACAGTATGTCACATCTTCTGTATCGTTCACAAATGTTTACAGTTCATTCACCCCCCAAAACTCTTTCGCCCTTATTGCATGTCACCAAACTGTACTTGTTACAGACCTCTATTGTGTTTTAAAACGGCCCTTTGGTGTCTACTCTGACATTGAGACCTGTTTATTATCTACTCATGGTTTTCCCTACAGTACATCCTTCCAAAACATGTGAGTGAATGTTCAGAACCTTCTCTTTCACCTTTAAAGTTTCAGACGTCAGAACTTTTCTGGATCTGAGACTATTGCACATTCACACTTTGACGTTTAAAGGAGTTTGTAACACTAAGGTCTATGTTTGTGAGTTTTGTATTTTTACTAGTTGTTGTTACGTCATGTATTGAATGTAATGCGTGTCACATACTATGCCCAGTTTTTATCTTTGTTGGTTTTTCAGATGGTTGTTTTGAATTTAAAGATTTTTTTTATTTTTTGAATTTTCATTTTTTAATTTGTAAGTTATTGTAGTGGTTGACTTTTGTTTGTTTGTTTAACAAACAACGATGCAAGAAACAAAAACAAACGAAACAAATGCGGCATCATGTTGTCCGACATCTCCAGCACAGTTTCGTCCACCTTTCCCTGCTCCCTTCATATCAAAACATTTCTTATTCATTGTCTTATTCATTGTACTTGAATCTCATATTTTCATTTTAATCCTTTCTTTTTATTCTGTATAACTCATCTCTTCTTGTACACAGTTACATTATTTATGAAGTACAACAAGACATAACCAGAAGTTAGTTATGGCTAAACAAAGCAAAATACTTTAAAATGACTCTCATGTTGCTCTCTCCTGTGGAACCCAAATAGAGACATTTACTGCAGCAGAACAATAACATTATAAGTTGCTCTGTTAAGACTGTTAAAAATGAAGCTGAGACATTTGAATGCCCACAAGCATAAATGAGATCTGTCTGTTCCAAACACAAATCTGTTGTATGGCTACAGAAGACTTGAAATGTTATATGGGCTTTTTGGCACTTGGTAACATCTCTTCTCCATTTACTTAAATCTCTTCTCCATTTACTTAAACTTTACTTGCACAGGAAGGAGCTGCATAACAAATTGTGAATAAAAAATGAAAACAGGGTTGGAGCAACATGATGAATAAATTGACAGAATTTTCAATAGAGTTTTACTGTTCATTCAAGCTACAAGCGATCCTTTTATGTATCAGACCCTCAGGAGATATTTTGAGATATTGAAAGTTGTACTTCATGTCACTGTGCTCATGGGTCCTCTCTATTTCTGCATGTTTCATCACCTCTGCTGGGTTTGTGGCAGCCATTCCTGTGCATGATGTTAAACGTTTGGCATGGAACAGTTCAGGACATGCTTCATGTCCAGAGTTAGAGCGTACACAGTCGGGCCCATTTGCTGGAGCCCACGGGGCCGCTAGTGTCCCTACAGCGGGTGGGGCTGCAGGTCAGTGTAAGTCTGTGGGGTAAACCAGGAAACACACACACACAGGGTGTAAACAGGAAGGGAGGCTGATAAATAGAAATAGACAGTGACCTCATACCAGAGGTCATATTAGGTGAAGGTTATCACTTGTTGTATTACAGTTGCTTTGTAATAGAGATGTTCATTTAAATGCATATTTACATCGAATGCAAATGTTTGTTGCCAGTATTTACTACAAAAGCAAATTTAGTCCATCATATAGATTGACTCATTTACCAATAGAATACAAGCTTTTCAGTCATGTGTCTGGAATAGAATTTTTGCAATTTGGTGATAATAGAGGTGCATAATTACACATGTCTGTATTGGCAGGTGGGTTGTTCTTAATTTGACATGTGAATGACTGGAGAGCATTTCACTGTGAGAACGAACACATTTACATTGTGCTCGATGTGAAGTGTTTTGGTGCAGATGTTTGCATCACTATTGGCGTAAATAGGCCAAAACACATTTAAGTTCTCACAATTTTCTGCTGTGAAACAAGGTGTAAATTTGCTGCATTCTGTTCTGCATTAGTAACTTTTTTCTCTTTCCTCTTTTTCATCTTCATTACCTCTTTCTCTCCTCATCATCACTCCATCATTGCTCTGTTCCATCTTGGCTTTAATAGCTCGTAAGCAAGAGATTATAAAGATCACAGAGCAGTTGATTGAGGCTGTCAACAATGGAGACTTTGAAGCATATACGTGAGTAGAGTCACATCTACACAACACAGGACTGAAACATTCTGAAACATCTACAACACTACAAACTATAAGACATTTTATGAAAACAAATCTATAGTTTGTGAACCAATACATCTGTCCACAGTGGAGGAGGGGTTTCATTTTAAAGGAAAAGTTGGCTAGAAAAATTCAATTTACTCAACCTTGGGGTTCTCAAAACCTGTGTGATTTTAGTTCATTTTCCACAGAGGAATAAAACTAATCTAGGTGAACTCATTAACTAGATAACCGGTTGTGGCTGGAGATGTTTTGATCAATAGAGCTTTACAATAATCCTATTTTCTCATGCCACTATTAGAAGAATCTGTGACCCTGGGCTGACCTCTTTTGAGCCTGAAGCTCTGGGGAACCTGGTGGAGGGGATGGACTTCCACAAGTTTTATTTTGAGCACTGTGAGTTTGGTTTATTATAAACACTTTTCCACCTATGGCTTATCTACTGCTTATTAGAAATATCTCTGTGTAATCTGGCTTAAGATGTGACGTGTGTATTTGATTGTTACAGTGTTAAGCAAGAACAACAAACCCGTGCATACTACTATCCTGAACCCTCATGTTCACCTCATTGGAGAAGATGCAGCCTGTATTGCATACATTCGGCTGACGCAGTACATCGACAGCCAGGGCCGCCCTCGTAGCTGCCAATCAGAGGAGACGCGCGTGTGGCACCGTCGCGACAGCAAGTGGCTTAACGTCCATTTTCACTGCTCAGGGGCGCCAGCCGCCCCACTACAGTGAACCACACAGGATACAGGTGAGAATACGCCCGTTTCTCACACAACGACTTGGTGTAAAGTCTCATTAACATCAAGAACAACAGGGTTTATATCACGGCACCAGCAATGCTAAATAACAGTAGATTCACTTGTAACTTCATAATAGTAATACTTATAAAGGGGTAATTCCCCCACCAGAAGCTCATATGGGGATTGAAGAATTTTGGGGGGAACTTGTAGGAGTTGAAGAATGACAGTAAAATCTATTCCAGTCCACGAATGTAATTGTCTGTTGATATAGCTATTCTTATATGTATTGTTCTTGGTGTAAATGTGTACATTTGTGAAAATCCTCTCTGCTTCTTCTCCTACAGCTTGCCTGGATTCTCCAGATATTGGGAATGTTTCTTCTTTGTGGCCGGACGGGCACATGAAGGCCAGCTGGATGACAGCTCTTAAAGTTACAGACACACCAGTGAGGAATTCTTAACAACATCCAGTTCAACTGTCAACACTACCTATCCTGTCCAATCTTTGACCAATGGGAGCTGGCCGCGGATGTGGCCCCGCCCAAGGGACGGTGCATGTATCTGACGCCCATATGGGGGTGCTGTTTTGTCCTTTTCCCATGGAATCATCTTTTTTTTTTTGCCCGTTAAAGATGTTCAGGTGTTGTATGTACTGATCTATCAATTTATAAATATACTGTATATTGTAAAAAGTTACAAGCTGAAACAGAGGCTACAATCTAGTCCGAAAAGCATTTATGTAAGTAAAACAGGAATGGGGAGGTCGGGAGGGTGGGGGAGATAAGAACTAAAAATGGACTAGCAGCCAAAAACTGCTAAAGTATACAGGGTCATTCTCGGAATCTTGTACACTTTGCAGGTTTTTGGATACAGAATCATGGGAAAATTAAAGGAATGGGTTGTCTGTGATACTGATAAGTAGTTAAAAAGTTCTTCATATCAAAAAGGAAAAGAACCAAAGTGTAGTTTTTAGCCTTTTTAAGGAATGTTTATGTTTGGTGTTGTTTTTTCTTTATATAACCAGGGTCTCAGAAGGTTTGTACGGCCCAGGTATTAGTATTCTCTTGTGTTTATGTGGAACTCTTTAATTTTCCTTTATTTTTGTTTCTTTTGGTCTTGGACTCGCATAACAAAGTATTTTTGCGTTCAGTCTGAATTTTTAAGACTAATATTTTTTAAGTTAATCTAAATAGTAGACCTGTAAAGATATACAGAGATATTTAAAGGATATAAATGAGATAACACTTGCCATCCAGGTTAAGGGAAAGATTTTGTGTCTGGTCGCGCTCTGTGTATGTGTGCGTGATTGTGTGTGAGATTGAAACGTACATGACTTTAATCTATGTGATACCCCATCTAGATTTTATAGATTTTAATAGTGCATAAATGTATGAAAACAGACCAACAGCACACATCAAATTAATGACCAATATACTCGGTCCGCCAGTTTTATATGGTAACAGTAGAGTCACGGCCAAACCACTGCCTCTAACCACAGATAACTAGATCATGTTTGACCGTGTGACTTATCTTCAGAGCCCATAATAAGATGACTAGTCAAAGAGGACTAGATAAAGAGGACTAGTAATTTTTACAAACTGCAGTTAATGTTGGTTGTTGAGGATGGGGCTTGACCAATGTTGTGAATCTTCTCAACACACACACACACTCACACACATACAGTTGTATTGTAAACGTGTGCGGTTGTTTAGTAATGTGTCTAACTCACTAACTGATGTGTCTAACTCACCCTGTCCTCAATGTTGTGCTTCATGTTGGTGACGGGAGTGTAGAAGCTTATGCTCTGTAAATACACTTTGTTCCAGTCACGAGGAGCAGGTGGGGATCTCTGTCAACACTTTGCTTCCAATTGCCATAGTTACATTGTTAAAAAAAACATTTTAATGTTTGTACGATTACAATTCACAGAGCTTTGTCTGTTGGTTTTGACCACAAACTATGTTACACACACGTTTTATGGCACTGACTATTTAAACAGCGTTTTAATATTACTGTTACTTAACTGTTAGAAGTGAGGGTTTGATTTTTGTGAGCGATCAATTTGATCCGTTAAGTTCGTTCGTAGTTGCAGGAATGTTCATCAATGCTATGTTTTTGTCTTTATATACTAGTTTTTTGTAGCATTTAGTTTCAGAGACAGTATATTGTGAAGTGTAGAAAACAAATGACGATGTAGTCCTCAGAAAACACATCAGTCCTTTGTATCGACAAAGTTCTCGTTGTGTAAATACATGTAGTGTTCACACACCCCTTATTGTGTGCTGGGCTTGTGACATATCAGATCTTTAACTCCGCACGTGTGTTAGTCTGTGTGCGCGTTTATCACCATGATGAAAACGTCCTTTAACGTAGCGATGTCGTCAGACTGTGACGCTTTAATTACATCTGTTTTGTGTTTCGCAATCTATTTTTCACGCTGTTCATTTTTTCTTTGTCCTTGATTTTTTTTGTGCTATGGGGAACTGCTGCCTTGCCTGGCCAAACTATAACTACACTGTCCTTTTTTTTGTAAATCCATTCAAGAGTTCCTTTTTTGTACATGGTCATCATCTTCAGCTCCATGAAAGTGAAAAGGACTGAGATGGCTACAAGACACTAGCTAGTGTAGATTTATAGAAATAAACATCCACCCCCTGAAATCTTGGTTTAAATATTGGGCTGGAATGGACAAAGAATTCTTCTGGCCTACCCGTCCAGTAACAGGAGAAATCAGACAAACAGTTTAAATAAACTGGTGGTTATGCATGTCTACTTTTCTTGGTAAATCTTTTTTCCACTGTTGTGTGTTTACTTAATAAAAAAGAGCGAAAAAAAATCTCATAGTATTTGCATCTTGACATGAAAACCACTCCATTGGGAATTATGTTCCATACCATATTTAAAATGGAAAAAAATTAGAAAATAGTGAAAAATATATATATATAAAACAAAAGCCTTTGCTTGGTATGCTCCCCTCAAGTAAATCTATTGCATTGTAATGGTATACTATTGGGCTTCGTATATATTCAGAGTTTAAACATGGATGCTGGATTTTGCATGATCATACATTTAATAAAATCATGAAATGACAACTATCAAGTGTTTGTCTGAATGTTAGTAGGTCTTCATTATAGCTTTGTTATTATTGAAACTTGATCTGGAAAAGTATTTAATAAAAAGAGCATTTCTGCAGCGGATTCTGTTTTCTTGGTCAACATAGACCTTCCTGTATATATTCCTGGATTTGAGAATGAGTCATCTGTGCATGTTTAAACCTTTGACAGTAATTTGCTATTAGACTTCTCTTGTTGGCTAATGTTGTTTAGTCTGTGTAGGTCATGTACATTAACATTAACCAGTGGAAAATGTCCATTCTTTTAGGCTACTGTCGGAGTAATACAGCCTTTTATCATTTATAAATACTGTAATGTAATGTGTGCTAACTTAAAGGTTATAGCAGTCAATAACAACAGACCAGAAAAAGTAGCGTTACAAGCTCTGAACTTGAGCTTCAGCCTCCAGAGAAGTGGGTGTTGGTGGTATTTAAACAAATATTTTCCACTATCAACTGCAAACTGCAGCTGGATATGGAAAGTTTTATGAGCTAATAATTTCCTCGCTGATAAAGTCAGGTCCCACCCTATATTTATTTACTTTTTATGGTTATCACAGGTATACATATGTTGAATTGATCAATTCATAGTGTTTAATGTACCAACAGCTATGCAAAGTACCTTACAGGTCCACTTTTAGTGTACTGTGAACTAAATCTAGATCTTTCTGTACCATAACTTTTTAAACACTGTTCCTTCACAGCAAAGAAAATGTGGACATTTACAGATTTCATAGCTGTTCCAATTGTAAGAAGCTGCTAAAGAGAAACATGCCAAAACTACGGTTTATGATAATACAAGCAGCAGTTGTTTTCAACAGTGTTTGAACTCTATTTGCATCTGATTGCAGACACAATTTATTTCTCTACCCTTAAGCACAGTTCATACTGTCTGCAGTGGCTCCCTGTGGACCCCAGCAAGTATTAAGCGCTCTGTTTCCAGAAGTTGACCAGCAGGGCCCCTGAGCACTAAAATGGAAGAAGTCTCTTGTTTCCGTGTGATGATTAATCAAACTCTCTCTCCACATACTCTGCCCTTTCTTCCATCTGATAAAGCAGTCTGCAGGAAAAGAGATAAGATAGTCTCCCTCCCAGTTCACCTTACTTCAAACTTACAAGAACTGAGATTCCGTAGCTCCAGTCTGTGCCTTTATTTCCCAAGATGAACACCAGACATGACATCAGATCACATTATTGTGAAATTCATAGAATTTTTCACCCGACAGTTACACATAAAATGGACATTCACTCATTGGCAATGAACGACTGCTGCATACATGGATTTTGGCCAACATATTTGTTTCTCCCAAGGTGCGATTTGGTTTGGCACAGATAAAAACAGTTTTACTTTGAGACTGCACAAATGTTAGCTGTTTCTAAACCGAGTGAGCAGCTTTTGAGGGACCAGGCTGCTCATCACAATGCATTCTGGAAAGAATAGAATACTTGCGATGCTGCCTCAGTATTTGACCGAAAGTGAATATCACGGAAAACAATTGTTGCCTACCAATTTAGCGATGGCTTTTACGTTAATAAAAGCTCACTAGGTTTTGAAACAGATCTAAAAATCATACAGCTAGCTTAAAATAAATTTGACATTTCTTGGAAAAAAAACATTGGCCTAGTTCATTCATTTAAATAGAGAATCTATTAAGACACATGATTCTGGAATCTTTTCTTAGCTGCTTGAGCTGTACAATGTTTGCTGACCTCTGTAACAGAAATAATTTAAATACCACTGTTTATAAGGATAAAGGCAAAATTCATGAGACATTTAAATACTTTTCTGCTTGGCAGAGTTAAACACTTTTAAGAATAAAATTTAAATAAATTCTGCCAGTCCTTCTGTTTCATAGACTTTCCACAAATTGTTCTCAAAGTCCTGGAGGTTCTGTGTGACAATTCCTCTGCAGAGACTATATCCGCATTTAGAAACAGCCAGTTAACAACTGATTTTAATGAAAGTCTTTGTGACACTGTCCAATCAGTGAGCTTTCATTTCCATATCTCCTTAATTCCATAAACGTCCACTACAAGTTCCCATAATGAAGTCAACCTCCATTTCTGAGGGCTTTAGCTTGGCCTTTATCTTGTGTGGACTGACAGTGTGACTGGCCCGTCTTTTAGAGCCTGTGCGGTATATGAAGGGCAAGAGGGTCAGTTACCCTGTTCTTGCTCTTGCTGCACTCAGGCCCTAAGTTCTCCAGTGTGGAGCTGGGTTCTCGCATGGTTCCCCTCATGTAGGCTCTCATCAGCTCCAGCTGGCATTATGCAGCTCGTCTCTTAACCAAATGGGCAGCGGCTGCCCCAGTCGTTTCAAAAGCCTGAGCAACTCCACGTTCTGCTCACGGTAATACTCAGACAGAAAGGCCCTCGACTAGAGTTAAAAAACAAATACGGTTACACACACAAGTAAATATACAGACAAATAAACATATAAAAAAAAACACTGGTAACTGCCATCTGTCCTTGCCCTGGAGAAATTAGACATAGCCAAACAGAACTAAATAAACCTCTTTACTGTCTTAACTTAAATAATGTGTATTTGTCTTCAGTTATGTCACCCTCATCTGCATATCTGACATGTAAAGCTCTGATGCTGAGAAATGAGTTTCACCTCAGGGCTCATGTCTGGATATTTCCTCCCTTTACTTTTTCCTAGACAGCGAGTGCGGCCCGCCTCCACTTTCTGACACCAGAAACCCTTACTCTCATCAAACCTACAAACACACACACACAAATATATACACAAAAACATGATGAAATACTCAAAAGCACAGGTCATCCATGAAAACTGCTACTGTTCCAAACAGTTATAAACTTTAAAAAATTCATTTAAAACAGACTCAAAACAATTCTTTCATAGGTCGGACAAGGCTGTGTCTCATTTGCTCAAACATGTCAAGATTAACAAATAATAACTTGACATGAAGGTGTATACATTACATTTTTGGGTGAATTATGTCCTAACTGCATAATAATTACATTACTGTAAATACATTTTTAGAGGTTAAAATAAGTGAGTCGTACATCAGAGCTTGTGTGTAGTTGTAGTATGGTGTGACTCCCAGATACTTCTGTATTCCATCCATCACCTGAGCAGGATCAGAGCGCAGCTGTACACCATCCACCATCAGCAGCTGCTCAGAGGAAAAACACACATCACACACATACAGAACTGATGCTATAGAACACACATGTATGTATGTATGTGTGTGTATGCTGAGAACACACATACACACATATATCATATGTCACGTGTGTGTTTACTGAGAACACACATACAGAACTGATGCTATAGAAAACTGCAGTAAACTGGTGCACTAGCGACACCATTCACATTTCCTCGATCAATTAATTGTTTAAAAAGCATTTGGTCCCGAACGAACGTGTCACATTGTTAACAGTTTATAAAGGCGTGAAAGTAACCAAGTTTGCTAGGTTGTCATAACGTTGCACGGGGCGTAACTCCATCAGTTACACATCAGAACTTGTTATGGTTTTACTTTAAAAACAGTGTGATGTTAATTTAAAATATTTATTTGCGGCGCAAAATATTTATTTTGCCTTTACGTCAAGTATAAAAAAAACTATAAACACCTTCCCCTATTTATTTTAGCAGACTGTGGGGTTAAAATATTTTCTATGATGTTCGACAGCATGTACAAACACCAAGCGAAGGCAAAAATAACCAGAGACTGTGTAAATCGTGTACATACCTGCACGATTTAGAAGTTACCGTGTAACCAGTTAACCATGTTAGCAGTGTGCTAAAAGCGAACAAATGTGCGTTTGTTTGTTTGTGTATATGTTTGTATCTATGTATGCACCTGGCTGGGTTGGTAATAGTGTAACCAGCGCTCCAGATGACTGCTGTAAGCCCCGGGCTGCAGGCAGCGGCGATGCAGCGACAGCAGAGCGGCGGGCGATGAGGGACTTGCCGTGATCACCTCGTGAAATGTGTAGTTTAGCGCCACGGGGTCCTGATGAGCCCTCTGGTGCTAGAGACAGCAGTGAAATCAAACATTTGTACGGTTCCTTTTGATGGGTCTCTATGGCTTTGTTTACACCTCGCATTAACATCTCTGGTGATCTGATCACAATTGCACGGCGGAGAAAAAAATCACTATTTATATCTGGTATTAACGTGCGTTTTAAACGCATCTTCTGTGGTCAGATTCCAAGTCAAAGTCTACATACATCACTTACTACAATATATTAATTAATACAAAATATTAACGCCGTTGCTACCAAATACTTCGTAAATTGTCTCACCACCATTTCTATGTTTTAAGCAGGATGCTTATTGGTATTTTGGTTGAGAAACTGTGTTAACTGAACGTGTAAGTTTTATTATTTTTTTTTTAGGTTATTTTCTTTTAATGCCATAAATAATTGGCATTAGTTTTAGCGCAGTGGATGACTGACAGGTAAATAGTCGTCCTTCACATTTGTGTTTACACACAATTGCAAATATGGTTTCAGTGACCATTTCACAAATCGTTTTGGACCTCACTTGTATCTGTATTTAGCGCTGTTCACCCGAAACGGATGTTAATACCAGGCGTAAGACACATCTCTTTACACAAAAACACACCTGGTACCAGGAATACGCCCGGTCGGCAGGGTTTATAAGTATGGTAATGATTTTGGCTCTTGGTAAAAGAGCAGCTGCTCTCTTTGGGACGATCTCGGTGTCAAAATAGTTTGCGCTCTTCTCAAACAGAAAGTCTGTGCTCACATTTGAGGGTACGGGGAAAAAATCCATATACCTGTAAGACATACAGACAGCATCACACTGAGTACAATGCAAATCCTTCACCAATACAAGATTAATCAACACTTAGTCTTAATGAATTCCCCATTATTCACACAAGGTCTGGATTTATCTGAAACATACTTTACTAAAATAATTATGCAAATGGAGTAACAGTACTGATAGCAAAATCAACGCTGATTGCAATTAGCAATGGGGCTTGCAGGCTGGTTTTGAAGGTTTCAACAGACTACAGTATGATACCATGATGTGGTATATTCTGCTGGGACAATACAGTTTCACTTCTGAGATCCAGACATTTGATTTGCCTCTTTAAAATATAAAGACAGACATTTTTCTGTAAGTGTTGTGTTTCCATGGTTACCAGTCAATGCCACTCTGGTAGTTTGGTCCACTGAAGAACTGCACCTCTTCAAAGGTGACTGTGCTGGGGAAGCTGCTGGTTATGGCGGGATGCAGAGTGAGAAACGAGTGGAGAGCTGTACTTCCTGTGTGACACCAGAATAAAGCGCTTCAGCAAACCGCATTAATCAAACATTAATCAAACTTCTTGCAGTACTCCGCATTCCCTGATTTGCATTCCAGAATAATTCCAGGATAATTGTTCTACATCACAAAGCCTGGGTAATTATCCCATAGTGGGTTTGTTCTTTTTTAAAGACATAAATGAATGACAAACAACGTGATTTTGTGCCTAAATTAGCAAAAAGGACCAGATATACATGTACCAATCAAAATTCATATCTAACTATATAGTTTTTGTAGACAATGGTGTGGTCGAGCCATGGGTTCGATTTCTAAGGTTGTAGGTTTGACCCCCAATGTAAACCTGGAACTTTGGATTAAGTATAACTGCGTGGATGTAAAGGAGGCTTGATTTTTAATGGTTTTGAGATTACCTGTCTTCTGAGGGCCAATCACTAGAAACTTTGGCAGTCTGTCACAAGTCTTCTCCTTGGACCAAATGTCCTTGTGTCTCTTGTCATGACATGGATTCTATTTAACAGAGTGGAGTATTTGTAAGATTCACA
>JAZGTK010005496.1:0-22323 GCA_036877625.1 Ambastaia sidthimunki
TGCCGTCACGTTTCATTTTGGGACGTTGTGTTCGTTTAGAACATTGCAGAAATAGCCGATGATACAGCAACAGCTACTGCTGCAGCTCCTCTGCATGCGGCCCGACACTTTCCTTCATTTGTGACTTTATAAAATTATAAATAAATGATTGAATCCATATTTAGAGATTTCTGCCAACGTAATGTCCCGTACTCTCTTACTGTTTTACTTTAAAGGAAAATGTGTCTTTAAAATTATGCAGTTAAAGGAACATTTCACCCAAAAAATGTCAGCTATATTTTTGTTTTATGTAACTGTGTGACTCTGTTTAAAGGATTGCTTTAGATACTCTTTAAATTGCAACAATAATATTCAGTTATTACCTGGCACAAGCAAGCGCCTACATACCTGTTATTATTGCCAGCTACTGTATTAGCATCGGGTCAGTGTGAGGGTCAGTGTGTGGATTATTCTAATTGGACATAATGAGAAAATAACTCATAACTTTCTTTGTATGCGTCCAAACCTCCAGCTCTGGTTTTCAACACGTCTGCATGATCCCAAAAACCTTGAAAAACTGCATCAGGATTCATTTAACCAAACTGAACAAAAACTGTCATCAGGGATCAATAATAGCTCTGAAAAAATAAAGTATATTTAGTTGTTCGTGGGTGACACAATGGTGATGATCACATTTACTGTGATTCTGTGATGCAGTCTGTGTGTGTGTGTGTGTGTCTGTCTGTGTGTGTGTCTGTGTGTGTCTGTGTGTGTGTGTGTGTGTCTGTCTGTGTGTGTGTGTGTGTGTGTGTGTCTGTCTGTGTGTGTGTGTGTGTGTCTGTCTGTGTGTGTGTGTGTCTGTCTGTGTGTGTGTGTGTCTGTCTGTCTGTGTGTCTGTCTGTCTGTGTGTGTGTGTGTGTGTGTGTGTTTGTGTGTGTGTGTGTGTGTAAACAGGGTGTATCAGAACGGCAGGTGTTTCCTCTGATGAACACATACAGTAATCAGTTCACAGTTGTGTGTGTGTGTTCAATAATGTCTATATATGGTGTTTTTGTGATTTAATGTAAAAATAATTCAGTGGGAAAACACATGAAAGTGGATTTTTTTTTTTTAACACATCCAGACCTTAAAAATTCTGTAGGAATTAGAAAAAAATTGTATTTTGTGTCTTTTTTTATAAGCTTTCAGTTGTCACGGATTAGCAAAAGCAAGTATAACATCATGTTTGACGGCTGGCTATTTACACACATTAAAGTACATTATAAATACTGAGTTCTGACCCTCCACAGCTCAAACTCTACGATCATGCGTCTGAGGTCGGGGCCCGTGGGCAAAGTAGCTCGCCGAAGGAGTCGAGGTCAGTCGGGACGAGGAAATTCCCTCCAGTTCAAGAACCGCAGCTGTAGGTCCCAACAACCGCCAGCCAACACGTGTGTACAACCAGAACAAAACCAGAACATTGAGGATTCCCAAGATACTCAAACCAGGTACCGTGTTATAGTTACTTCAGATCAGTTATTTTGAAGACTAATATTCAATTCTGATTGGTCAATCGTGATTTTACATAAAGACAGCAAAACTGCATATTTAGCCGTTGTCCCTGACAACCAATTTTCGGCATTTTCTCATGTCACTTTGGTATAATGTATGGTCAGCCAGTCATTATGGCAAAATAAACCTTTTCAGGATGATACAGTGACTTCCTGACTGTAAATTTTCCATAAATATATCTTCGTTTTGTGCAAGTTCAGCGAATTGATCATCATTAAACATAATTCCATAAACATTTGTTTGACAGCCGCGGTGATAATGAATGTTTTCCTAACATCGTATCCGTCAGCAGATCAGATTAAACTGACAGGCGCTCGGATTAGTCTGGTTGGCGGGTTTTTGTGGTGGTTAAAGACGGTTTAGTTATAATGATGTTTTAATCTCAAGCTTGTCCTTCACAATAAATGATTAATGCAGCTGTTAAGTTTATGGATTCTTTATAGTGAAAGAGGATTTGAATGAAAGCACAAGACGCACTGATAAATGATACTTTAATAATCTCATTACTGTATCAGCTTTGAAGGCTTTTAGCACTTAGAGCTGCATGCCTGAGGATTAGTTTGATCTCGGAGGGCTTTTTAGGGAAATGTGAGGGCTTGCAAGTGTATATCTATAAATCTAGCTTAAATTGTGAACATTATTTTCTCAGCATTGCCATGAAAGGCTGTCAGTGAGAATAATGAATCCTATATATTCATCCAGTGGGTCCCACTTGTACTGTATGTAATCGATGTTTCTGTTTGGAGGTGGGATAACTTGTGGAGTCTGTGGCTGTCTGAGGGCACGCTGTAGTTAAAGCAAAAGGGGGACGAGCCAAATACGTAAATTTTTCATGCTAACTTTTTAGTTGTTATGATTATAGCATCATTTGTAATGCAAAACACAAGCAGCAATATCTCAGACTTTTGACACATAATGTAAGAATTAAAAACCTTGAATGGCCCGTATCTCTCCAATCATGCCATGAGTCCTATAATTCTTATCAGTCTTTCTGTTACCAGTATTATTTAGAATTCCCACCTCAGATATTTTCCATCTACCTCTGCTTTGGAAAAGAAGCTCACAGATGAGGGCAGAAAATAGACATTTATTACGCCTGCGTCCGGTTTGTGGGCCCTGTCAGTTTTATGCACCCTCCGGGATCAGTCGGAAAAGCAGTAGGTGTGGCGGAAAGATGACACAAGCGCTGATCTTCGGTCAGTTATGTCAGCAGTCTGTATTTAAACCCAGCACATCTACCCTCAGGCCCCCAGAGAGCCACTTCCTGCCTCCTCCACCTGCCCCTATAGAAGAGCTCAACACAGAAGCAGCTATGAAAACAAGCGACTGGTCTGTTAGCTTTTAACATTTAACTTCTGCTGCCTTTCAGCTGTCCTCAGTAACACTTGTAATGATGTCAGGAGAGGCTGAGAAACTCTCCTTAACTTTCCCTTTAGCCAAAGGTGTGTGTGTGTTTTTGTGTGTGTGTGTTTCCTTAACCATATAATGGGGTAAATTTGTACCCAAAAGTCAGCAAACCTCCTTTTGGGGACGTTCTTAATGTTAAAATGCTATGAAAATATAGAACATAATGTTATCCTCATCAGAATTTTAATCCACTCATAAACCAATAATTCAGTAAATAAAGTAGAAAGAAATTCAGTAAATAAAGTTCCTGGATACAAACTCTTGCCAGAAACAACTTAATTGCTGCTTTGATGCATAAAAGTGGTCTGACTACATTTTTCTTGTGTGTGTGAACAGAAATCCAGGTGCACTCCGGTTTTCTTTAAGCAGCAGGTTTTATATACAGGCTCTTGTTGCACATATTTAAACAGAAACAATAAGCCCACAACAAATGTACACATTTTTCTTGTTAATCTGCTTTAGATTTATTTTTTGAGTTTGAAGTTCGTTTAAATAAGTACCTACTTTGTACAGTTTAATTCTAACTTTAATATCAGTTCATACTATTTTGAAATATACACGTGTGCACCTATGAACTATAAAAAATTTACACTAATAAAGTGCAAAAAAATAGTAATTTTTGTACGTCATTAGTGCGTCCAACATATTTTTGTTGTTATTGCCAGACTCTTCCACACACCAAAAATCAAACCAATTGACTTATTTTATAACAAGTATATTTGAAAAAAGTATTTTATTAAAAACCAGCCTAGACTTTGAACTTCATACTACACTAAAGTGTTTTTAAACACTTCACCCTTCACTGTGTGATATCTTAAACCTGCCTTTATCAGAGGTGTGGCTCCCATCTAACCGCGCGGTTGCCAGACATCCCCCAGCTGACGGACCCCCAGAGGAAGAGACAGTTATGGGAAAAGCTCTTTCCCTGTGTGCCATGTGTGCGTCATGGTCCGTACGGGGCGGGAGAGTCATGTGATGCTGTGCCCGGTGTTTGATCTGCCTCTTCTGTGTCTGGTTTCCGGGGGGGAAGATTACAACACATCTGGCAACCCACAGAATGTAGCGATAGGACACATGTAATGCAGTACTTTGCTTTGAGGGCTGATCATCTGTCCGTGTGGGTTTGGGACGGGCTGTTGGATAGGAGTTGTGTAGCCTGTCTGTTGTTGTTGCTCGGGTGCGATAGATCGGAATTGTAATTGAATAATTAATCAACATATTATGTAATTAATTAAAAACTACTTTCCTATACAAGTAATCACACTATTATTTTCTAAGAAAGGCCCCCAGATGAAGGTAATGCAAAGGTGTTTTAATAGTGTGGCAGATGAATAGCTATGGTGGTCCTCTAGGTCAACTGGTAGTGCACTGTGCTAGCAACGCCAAGATCACGGGTTCGGTCCCAGTTGAACCCAGTGTCATTGAACATAACTAGCTAATCAGCTAGTCTGTCACTAGCTAATATCACAGAAGTTTGAGAAGAAAGATTTTTATGTTTACACATGAGTTGTTTTTGGGTTTCATCTGTAATGTAGTTGCTCTTTGTCTTTGCAGGCATACTGTTAATTTTTATTATTGACACTTTTATATACAGTATAATTATGCAATTTGTATTACAATTGACACTTATTAATGTTATAAATTGTTCTAATTAGCACATTAAATGAACAGTCTTTGCAATAACAGTGAGGTGGGAAAAGGTGGGAAAGTTGATCTTATCTGATTTCACGGAGGTTCAGGTATCCCCACGTGACAGTTTTGTTGGCTGGGTTAGATGTTGTTAAAACAACAACGCTGAGAAAAGACGCCAGGAGTCGGCTGAAGGTGAAAAATCCCATGGGAATTCCTAAGGGAATGATGGGATGTTTGGGCTCCCATGATTAGCAAACAGACCTGGAGTGGCTTTTACTTATTTATGGATTAGCTCCTGATTTCCCACCGTCGGCCTGCTGTTTTAAACGCAGTGGAAGCCCCTGTGGAATGAGTCATCGGAGAAAATTTTCCACCTTTGAAACCTGATTCCGTGCGAAGTTTTAGGAACGCACGATCACTCGATAGTTGTAAATGGAAATTAGAGAGAGGAGATTAATACTTTAACTCTATTATGAACCTTGAGAGCTGTCCTGCTGTCTACAGTCTGCGGAGAGAGCGCCAGGAAATCAACATGAAGTGAACAGGGAATTTTTTCCCTCATGCATATTTCTGGTCTTTTTAAATGAATGATTTTAAGCAATTAACGTAGGGAGCAACTCCACGCACCACACAATGCATCTTAAATGCTGGCCAGGTAGGAAGCGTACAAGTTTTTAGAACGGTGCTTTTGTATTTATACTGCATGTTCGTTTCATTTGAAAATGAGGCAAAAAGGGCATTCGTATGAAAGCTAAAGTGAGGTATTCAGAGGTGTGTGAGGCTCAGAGGATGAGTGAGGGTCTGTGGACTTTGGACGTTTATTGATACTCTTTAACTGTGCACATGAGAAGAACAAATATTTCTCAACCAAGAGGACAATACAGATCACACACACACACACATCTGTTTGTCCTGCACACGGTCAATGCACTGACCTTTCCTACTTCACAAGTTGTTAAAATGCTGCTCCACCCCAAGTTTCTCTGAGAATCTCTGTCTTCACATCATTCATACTGGAGCTGTTAAAACACTCACTTTCAACCAAGAGCTGTCGTGGGTTTTTCCTGTCTTTGAAGTGAGTGCTATTAGAGGTGTGTATTTACACAAGCCCCCACAGAAACCCTTTTCATGTTAAAAGGGTGTTTAAAAGAAGTTTGTTAAATCCTGTTCAGCATATTTCTGCCAATACTTTGTTGTTAACTCCATATTGTTTATCGAACGTCAGATTTTGTAAGTAGTTCTTTAAACGATTCTTATATACATATACAAAATGATTTATGAATGAGTGTATAATTAGTAAGTGTATTTTTTCAGTGTAATTACACATTATGAATTATGTACACCTTTACCTGTGTGACCAGGTCCTGGCTTTTGTCTTTAGCAGATGTCTTCTCAGGTGTACGTGGTCCAACAAAGCTACAATTCCAGTTTTCTTCCATTGTGACCACAAGAATACTAAATGAAGTTTAGACCCCTCATGGGGCTTTATTTAAGTGTGACTAGGGATAATTAGTTAGAGACGTACATGTTCGTGCATATGCGTGTTCGTGTATTTCCAAACACTTTCCTGGAGAATTCCTGGAATTCCTACAGCTTTGTTGGTTTTCCTGGTTTGCCTTTAGGGTTTTGTCACTTTCTTTCACGAACACTCATGTCAGAGTCACACATGGGCAGTGTTGTGCTGTCCAGGGTCAGAGGTCACCAAGGCACTTTTGTTAATGAACAAAGGAACTAGAGATCTTCAGGAACACACATCTTCTGCTTAGGTGCTTAAATTGGCTCTTGGCTAATGTGACCGGAACATAAAGCCATTCTCTCCCCCCCACATCCTTTAACCAGCAGCTGTCTTGTATATTGAGTGTGTTTTGTGTCTGTTACAGATGGAGTTCTGGCAGATGGTTAGAAGACAATAATGAGCTCCATGCAACTAACCATAATGTTCTAAGTTCTGCCACAACTGTCCATCAGACTCTACTGCTGTCATGCCAGAATCAATGGTGTCTCGTTGATGTCATAGCTGGTGTGATGCGGGTCTGGTGTATCAGAACTATAATTACGATAATTAATTAACGATAATTAGTTGTTTAGGCAACCCATATTTTCACATTTAAATGCAACCCATATTTTCAAATTATGTAATTTTAAACACGACACTAGATGTTATTGTGAACCACACCGAGCACGAGACAAGGCAGTTGTCACTCAGGATTACCGCACGCAGACGTAGCTCCGGGTTTCCAGTTTTCCAGGCAGTTTTATGTGCTGTCTTCTCATGAGCGTCACCCTCTTATCCTTCTATTGTCCATCAGGCCGCTCTGTTTCAATGGCACTCTGGGCCTCCTGCACCTCACGGTACCGACAAACGGCTAAATCCCACATGACTAAACTCTTCAAGATAATCTCCTTAAACACAATCCCAGTGGAGCTCAGTGGGTGCGCGCCGGCCCGTACGGACACACATTTCAAACTATGACGACGCCGGCCAGCAGAGATCTCAAACTCTGGTTCTGGTAGTGTTTTTAATCTGAAAGCACGCTTAGCGAGAAAACAGCATGCTGCTTAGCCAACGCTGGGCTTGTGTTGTCTGGACTCAGTCACATGGAAGCGGTTCGGCCCTATTCAGAGCTCCAGCTGATAGCTGATGCTCTTCAGAAAGTTTGGTGTGATTCAGAATGTTTATGAGCACAAAACATAGCTGGTAATCTTTAGTAACGTTGTTTAAAAGCATTGATTAATAAGGCTACTCAAAAGTTTTTAGCTTTTTGTTCAGTTTGTTGGAAATAGTGAATGCAGCTCAGTCCCTGAGTGTCTGTGGCAGTTGTATTGCGTGCTACAAATTTTTATTTAAACAGTGGAAGCGAATTTAATGCATTGGGGCTGAGACTACATGAATCAGTTTCATTGACCAGATGTACTTAAATCCAGATCTGAGTTTTATTTTAACAACTTATAAAATGTAGTAATATTTGAATAATTTATGTGTTTATTGTTCAGTGAAAATTTCCATCAGTCTAATTAGGTTCATTGAAGCTTTGTTTATTGTTTGAGTGAGTTTAGCAGATACTCTCAGGTACTCTGTGAACTGCACAGCAGGCCACGGTGATATTTCGAGAGACGACAGAGAGAAAATAAAGGACCAAAGTGCTTTTGTTGCCTGAGGTGACTGGAGCCCAGAACGCCTCATGCTTTTAGCGCTCACTTTTGTAAAACACAAGGTTTGTAGTCTGTAAGAACCGTTACAGTGAGTTCTTGTTGTACCTCCATTTTTAATTTAGGAGTTGGAATAAGGCCACGTACACGACGTGCATCGTTTATTCCACTTCTTAGGCAACCATTTGTATGTTTACCGAGGACTTTTGATCAGATCTATGCTAAATGTCATTTTTGTGATTTAATTTTTGTGATTTAATTCTTATGATCCACTAGAATAAAAATAGTGGATCATAAGATATAAATTGGGTTCCATCCGTTGTAATGTTCTTGTGAGGGTCAATGAAATATGTGTCTGAGTTTCATTCATCTGTGAATCTGTTTGACAGCAGAATTTGGTTCATTTGGTTGGTGTGAACGCAAAAGTTTGAAGTGTAGGAGTAACCGCACCTGATTCCCCTTAAAATGCCAGTCTGGGGTTTGGTTCATGAGCTTTGGTATGTTTGCTATCGGTATGAAAGAAATCTGGCTTATTTCGCAGACATGAATGCTACTGATGTGCAAGCAGAGGGGCAAACCCATTTCTCATTGCTGCTTGTGTCTGCAGATATTGCCGTTGACGTGTAGCTTGCATTTTTTGCATCTCTTGCGACGCATCCGTGAAGACAGACGTGTTAAGTTTTAATAGTAAAACTGGAAAGACAAAAACAGGTTTTTAGACACAAAATGGGCAGTGGTAGCATCATGGGTTAGCTTTAGGGATGTTAACACGGCGGTTGCAGGTTCGAATCCTGGTGTGAACCGTGACCTGAGCAGGTACAATAATTTTGTCACTGTTGTGAACACGGGACTGTCCCTAAAATTATTGTCCTGGGTCATTTTTCTGACACACTTTCTAACTATTTTTCTCTGTTTGTAAACAAAGGTGTCCGGCTGAGACAAACCGCATCACGTGTCCTGCGACAGCAAATCGGATGCAAGAATCGCAGCTAATCTGAGACAACCAGTGACTCGCAAGGAACAACATGTGCAAAACTTTTGAATCATTATAATTAAAACACTAATATTAAGTCCAGCCCTGCCCACTTCCATTCTTAATGTCATGTTTAACAAAACTCTTAATTGAAACATACTGACATAATGTTTATACCCACTACAAACGTAACAGTAATGAATGTGTTTTATGGCTCTGATGTCAATAATTGTGGGCAGGTTCATATTTTAATGTAGCATTCACAGTCATTTAATAAAAGATTAATAATACACATTTTGTCCTCTTGTCTTTAATTCATAAATTTAATTTATTTTTACCATTGAACAGTTTACTCATTCACGATTTTTAAGAAAGGTGATCATAATAGTTTTTATTTACCAAACTTTTGTAAACGTGTGGGAATTTTAAATGAAACCTTATTGTTACAATAACTCAATCCTTCACTGAACATTGGTTAAATTTACCTCTTTATTTACATAATTTATCACGAAGTTACAAAGTTCAAAAGCTGCTGCAAAACAGACAGTCCTGCCCCAGTTTTCCCTGTGGAATCAGATTTCATTAAACGTTAAGAATCTGTCAGATAACACCACAATCAGATAAAGCGAGATGTTTTAATTTTGAAAAAGACTGTTCTGAAAGTTTAACACAACCACCATGAAACACATCAGACGGTATTTTGGTTGCTGCTGTGTCCCACCGGCTTCACCACGGTGGTCTCAAGAACTTCTCGAGGTTGTACATTAGACATCACATACAGCAAAACAGACATTTTTGTGTTTCAGGAGAGTGTGTTTGCCATTGTGTGGGTGCGTCATACGGTGTGTGTGTGTCACGGTATGTAATTATTCGAGGTGTCGGTTTCAGACGAGCAGCGCCACACGCGAGAGTCTGCCGATGATGTCACAAACACTGGACGAGCCGGTTTCTGTCTTTCTCTGAAATGTTGTTTTATTTTCTTTTTTCTTCAAACCCCTCTAAGGGCTTTTCTGTTTGAGTCGAGTAAATAGATACAGGTCTTCAAACAGCTTTTATGATGTTTGTGTGGCGGGTTTGTAATTTAGTGTCTGTCTGTAGTGAACTCTGTTCACACTCTGTTTTTATTTGACTGAGTTTGTATCTTCAGTCATTAGTGGTCCTTCAGACGCATGTTTCATTGGTCCACTTCATTTATTTGCATGCTACTACATACTACAAAAGTAAACACTATTTCTGTAAGTACTAACACTAAATAGATCAATACTGTTTGACTGAATACTATCCAGTAGACTAGATTTGTAGAAAATGGGAGTGATGTTTGTTCGTATAAAACGTACAAATGTTGTGGGTTGCCAGGTAATGTTTAAGTTATGTAAGTGTGTTTAGTATGTTTTAAGTGGTTGGGTGACTTCTTGGGTGTTGCTAAGTTATTGTTTGGGTGTTCTGGGTCCCACCCTCAAGTCTTTATATGTTCTCTGTATTCTGATCTGTAGTGTGTGCGTGTGTTGTACTATATATATGTGTGTGTGTGTGTGTGTGTGTGTGTGTGTATATATATATATGTGTATATGTATATATATGTATATATATGTATATATATGTATGTAGTACTATAGACACATATATATGCATTGCAAATACTATATAGTATTTACAATGCATTTTGGTAATAATCCTTATTAACTTACAAGTGCAAGAGGCCTCTCACTTCCTGTATTTGAGATTTGAGTTTGTTACAGCCCTTCCGAGATCCTGCATACCTGTGTCAACCCCCCCCGCCCAGCCATCCCCACATCATCTATTAGTGTAGTGACCTATTAAGTCAAAGAATGCTTTGAGTGAACCTTCATGACCTCCATGAGTTCAGGATCAAAGCCAGGAGATACGCTCCTCAAGAACCCACGGCAGGCTTGCACACAGAGGTCAGCTTTGTTTGTATTTGAAAAACTCCCATTCATCTTATCTTTTCTCTCTCTAATTTGCTTGTTAATGTGACGCACTATTTATATTTCATCACAAGGGCCACATTGAAAATATTGTTTGTGGTAACAAAGCGTGGGAACGGGGATCTCCATCGTTGTCCAGAGTTTTCTCAAGCGGTCTGTGAAACCTTCTTTTAGTGAAGCTTAAAAACGAAACCTGTTAGGAAAAAGTAAAACATTTACCCTTCCGTTCCAAAACAGTTTCTCAGCAGTGCCTGAGGTTTCTAGATCTTTTGGCATTTTGTCAATGTTCTGCTTGAAGGCCAAACGGAAGTAGAACATGCAAGTTCAGGCTCCTGCTTGAGCAGATACCTTACAGCCAATCTCGTGTTTATGGGGGCTTTTAGTACAGGTCTGAGGTCAGTTTTTATGGAGCTCAAGAAGCTGCTGAGGTCATGACTTGGACACTTGACAGCTGGTCTTGGATCTGCCCTGAAGGTCCAGGGCTTGTGCTGTATTCTATATTTAGGATGTAATTTGTCTCCTTTCTGTTCTCAGAAGTGGGTCCTGACATCACACGTTAGGAACACGTTAAAATCTGTGTTTAAAGCCTGAGGGGGGCTTAATTATTGACCGGTCTCTTTCTCTATGAAGATTATCAACAGTGTCTGCTGAAGAGTTTGACAGTGTGTGAGCAAAATGGTAAGACCTGGCTGAACGCTGCAATCTGATTGGCAGACTGCTACGCAACATCTAGACGGTCAAGTACTATCCATCCTAAATAGTATTTGAAATTAGAATTAGTATGTCCCAAATCGTAGTATTGTCCCGGATGGTCTACATACTTTTTACAGTACACACTTTTAGATTTTTAGGGGACAGCATGTATTCATGTGGACAATGAAGATGTTGCAAGTGACGTATTGCTGAAAGAGAAAATCTGGTTGTTTCTTTCTAAAGATACTGCAGGCTCTTCTCTTCCTTTCTCTTTAGTATTCAGGAAAGGGTGAAAGCCCATCTGCTTCCTGAGATTCATATCATGGGATGTGTGACAGTCCAGTTACTACGAGCATCCGGCACATCTATGTCAATTCCGAACAAAAACTTTTTGCACGCCACACGCTTCACCCTGAGAACAACATGAAAGGTTCGGCCTCTCCAGACAGATGTCATCCGTTGCATTATGATGTCACCAGACGGGATTTAGCGTGCTAATCGGTTATTTGTCTTTCTTCAATAGATGTTTGTACCCTGCATTTGATGGGCATAAAGGAGGCGATTAAGTATAATAGACACGCTCTTATATTTGTGACATCTGCAGTGAAGTTCAAACTGATATGTTGTTAATGTGTGTTTCTGGATATTAGTCTAATTGCTGCTAAGTCTGTTGCAGTGGAAATGCCTCAGACCGTCTTGCCTTCAGCTCTGTTTTTGAATACGGTTCAGCGAGGTCTGTGTTTACCATGAAGGGGGAGATTAGCAGCTGTGATGTGAGATTACAGTTGTTGACAGGTAAAGTGGAGACATGCTGTTGTTTTTTTTTATTCCAAGTGCCCTGACTTGTTCTGCTGTAAAGCTTTTCAGTGCCCCATGAGTTTTGCCCCCCGCCCTTTTTTTTATCAACATAAGGCTGTTACTGTGCAGGTGAAGCCCTGCCCCTTTTGCACGAAGGCCCGCCCCTTTCACAGGTGCACTGGGCAGATGGAGAAAGTGGGAGGGGCTTGAGCTTGTTATAATTTGTATTGGATTTGCTGGCACCAGTTTGTGTATTTTTTATGATTTTCCTCACCATCACCTCAAACTTCATGTTACATTTTTGCTATGTTGGTTTACTCTAAGTTTATTATAATTGTTTTTAGTATAGTTTGAGTTGTCGGGTCCAATTTCCTAAAAAATGTCAATTTGGCTTCATATACGTAACAAACATATACATAATAAAAAGTGCGTTAGTAACCTGCAATTTTATGTTTCAAACAGAGATGGCGACAGAGAGGCAAAAGTTCCTTGATTACTGCTTAAAAAAATAAAAACACAGAGCAAATTAATGCCTTTTGACCTGTATGCAAATTCCATAATAAGGAATTTTCCCGCCATCTTGGCAACAAAAGCCACCAAATTAACAAACTCAGTTGCAAAATGGTAATTTTTGGTTTGCTCTGGGCTGTTTACTAGTGATTGATTTACATTTTATTAATATGCAAACAAAACAAACTAAATATTTATAGAGTTCTAATGTCTCTTATTGCCATGTCTGTTTAATTTACTCACCCGCATAATACTTTAATGTTTTAATATTTTAATGAGTCAGAGTCTTTATTTAGAAGCATTTTTGGCAAATATTGCTATATGCGATTCATTCAATTAATCGGCATGTGTCATTATTTTGATTATAGTTTTCCAAAAATTAACATAGCTAGTTTATTCACCTTGCACAGTCTGTGCCGCATATCATGTTAAACGAATCGCAAAAAAAACCTTTGGAACTATTTACTGAGTTATGAAACTTAACGTCTTTTGTTTCTCGTTGTTTAACTATAATATCAGATTGTCGTGTCTGGACCGTAAACGGCTTTTGAAGGAACATCATGTCTCATCAAAACATGTTTCCTCATAGCCGGGTTTGTCTGTCACAGGAGCAAGGAGAGGTCAAGGCAACGAGCCAAATGTGTTTACCTTTTGTAAATGAGTAATCCTCCATCCAAAGACTTACATTCCTTTACTGTAAGTCACTGCGGTAAAGCGCGGTAAAATTCGTGTCATTTTGGGTGTTTGGCCCTCCAGGTTCTTAAACAAACACTCATGCATGCATCAGACCTGATTTAGACAAAACACTTGTGATAAACGGGTGAAAATAAGTGAAAATGAGTGAGTCTTTGTGAGTAACAGACAACAGCAGTATCTGAGCTGTAGAATTAATGTTTTGTCATCTTGTCTCTGTGCTCGACTCATTGGACAGTGTTTAACCCAACTTAACTACTGGCTGACCGTAATCTCTTGAGATCATGCGTGAGGTAACTATTATTTTTAATCTTCTCACGAGTCACATGAGGGCATATTATGCCTCAATCTGCCAGTCCAAAGCATTTTGTGTGTGTGTCTGTGTGTGTCTGTCTGTGTGTGTGTCTGTCTGTGTGTGTGTCTGTCTGTCTGTGTGTGTGTGTGTGTGTGTGTGTGTGTGTGTGTGTGTGAAACAGTCAGTCAGTCAATTTAAGATCTTGTGTGCATACAAAAGTACATTATATTGATATTTCAGTATCAGTTTTCCATAATTCACTGCACATTTTTATTGCTTATACTTGTACTGTGAGGGCAAACAGGAAACGATTTTATATCATTCAAATATATGTTTATAACTGTCATTATATATTATAAATGTAAATCAATATATTGTGTATTGATTTGTGTATTGATATATTAATTTGAAAGAGCGATAGTAATACAGTAACTGTACTAGCAAAAATGCTTCATTATTGCATATCACAATGTAAAGGTGGCTTTTAAATGTAAATCCGGGGTGCGAATAGAGGCCTTCAGGTAATGAGAGGGACTGTCCCGGGCACCTGCGTGCTTGCGTGAGTGTGTAGACAGTACCTGGGCACCTGGGTACAGTAACATGCTCAGTGGCTCTGCACTAATTTAATGTGGCAGGCTGATGTCAGTGCTGGGTCCCAGCGGTGGTGATATAACAAACTCTGCGGACGTCTGCGCCGAACGCACTAATAATTGCTTCACTAATAAGGCTGAAATTTGCTTTCCATTCATAAATCGCCTGCAACACACCAGACAGACTCAGCCTGTAGAGTTACTTCAGTTTACAACTGTTGAGTAACTGCTCATTAATTTGTAATTTTCATTTATTTTTATTTTGTTTTTCATGTTTTATAGAATATAGCAGAATATAGAACTTATACATATACTGTACATATATATATGTGTGTGTGTGTCTATAAGAGGTATACATATATACCTATATACTACACACACACATATATATATATACTGTATATATATATAGTAGTATATAGGTATATACTATATAGGTATATACAAGTATATATGTATATAGGGACCAGAATATTAACCATATTCTAGTAAATACCCACACAAAAGACCATAACTACCTATCAGAACCCCTTAGAAACCTCATTTGAATTGACCCTGTGTTGTGAGCGAGTGCACTGCCCTGATTATTTTAGGTAAACATGTTAGTTCAGGCGTTCTGTTTGACAGATGTACAGATGTCCTCTTAATACTGCTGGATATGTAGGGCAGGTAAGGAAATAGTGCTGCCTCTTTACAGATTGAATTTCACCGAAAAGCAGGAATTAATTTTAGCAGGTGCCAAAAGGGCAGGAAAGCACCTTACATGTGTCCAGCATGATGCCATCAAGCACTTTCATAAAAAAACGGGTGTTTCGGAACAAAGAGGGATACCTTTGTTTGTATTGGTTGCTATGGTGACTGATTGTCCCTTGACAAAAATTCCATAGGATAGCTGCATAATCCAGCCTTTGAAGTCTAAACTGGGACTTTTTTACCTCATGATAATGTGATACAGAAAATCTTTGGAATCCACAGTATGAACTTTGATAAAACTGACACATTTTTGCCTTAAGCTGTTTTAACTCGAATACTTCCCAAAGCGTAGCAGAATTTTTGTGCGTCAATTTTTTAACGCATCACTTCCTGTTATGAATGACAGCGTGTAATTGATCATTACTGTGATCTCGTTGCGAGACGCAATTTAAAATGCTTCAGTAACGTTTTGATTGACAGGCCCTTTGATGTCGCCAAAACTGTTCTAATAATCTCAGTTATGCTTACGGTAGAGAAATGTTTTGCATACATGTGCTTTAATAACAACATTGCAACATTAAATATGTATCGTGATGTCTGATTCAACATGGCCGGTGATTGTCCCGCTCCGGCATGTTGTGGATTTCTGCTTGTCCAGCTGTTCTTGAATGTTTTCCAAACCCTCTGAGCAGCTTGTGTTACAGGGGCTGTGGCACACGTCCATTTCCGCTGCTGTTTATTTGAAATGGTTCAATCCAATCCAGATTATTGCCGTTTATCATCCCTCCCACCCCCTCTGCTGTAACCACAGAACAAACTGCGCCAACAGGAAACCAGACCCAGAATTTTCCACTCGTTTCCTCTTGAATCTACAGCAGATCTAACTGTTTGACTTCAGTAGATAGTTTATATTGTTTCAGTTTATGCCAATTTAAATGTTTATAGGGAAATAAATAATGCTGTTATATATTGAGGATGTCATATCAACCACAGTTAGAAACAAGCATGACATGAGAACATAAAAATTAACTTTATAATCATACAGATAAACTAACGGAAATATGGGATGATTTACATTTCAAATGAGTTTTAATATGCACGATCTCTTTCTAAAGTTTTATCTTGTCGCACCTTATTTGCATTGTGATAAACCAGCCAAGGGGACGTTTAGTATTCAGAATATTTGATTGTACTTAAACAAGTTTTGCTGTTTTGTAACAGTGTTGGAAATAGTTTTTCTTGCAATGGCAGCTTTAGCTGACAGCTGCATTTTGGAAATTAATGACTGGTTTTATAATTCATGGCTTATATATGTGTGTGTGTGTGTGTGTGTGTGTGTGTGTGTGTGTGTGTGTGTGTGTGTGTGTGTGTGTGTGTGTGTGTGTGTGTGTGTGTGTGTGTGTGTGTGTGTGTGTGTGTGTGTGTGTGTGTGTGTGTGTGTGTGTGTGTGTGTGTGTGTGTGTGTGTGTATATATATATATATATGTGTGTGTGTGTGTGTATGTGTGTGTATAATGTATATGATGGGCTCTAAATATAATGTCCTGTGACAGATTGTACAGTTTGCTTGATTACTGGGGTGGAACAGTTACCTTACTCCCCTATTTATTTATTCACAAAATAAATGTTCAAATATTTGTTTTGTCTATAATTTGGAGTGTAGAAAACAGACCATAAACAAACAGGATGTTTCAGTGCTCTGCAGCTTTAATGTTATAAATATGCTGTCTGTATACGTACATGATTAATACAAACAGCATATTACTCTATTAAAACCTTTCTGGCTTCTTTCATCTATCAATAGTGACACAAACATAGTGGGGCTATAAATCTGTTTCACCAGTACTGGCAGACAAATAAACGTGTTAAGTGGAAAAGCTCAACATAACTGAGAATGTGATGGGAGGGTTTTCGCTTCCTGTTTTAAAACATCACATTTAATGCGTTACGCTGAGAGCCTGAACTCTGTGATTGTTGTACTCAAAGCCCGAAACGGAATGTACAGTTTGTGGAATGCGTTTGTTTTAATAGCCGTTTTAGTTGAACTATGTTTATTGATGTTTTTTAATAGGTGTTTGTCTGGCTTACATTAACAGTTATGCATTTAGCTGAAGCCTTTATCCAACACGACTTGTGCAGTCAAGGTATAAGTGCATCAGAAGGTTCCCTGGGATCGAACCCACAACCTTTGCGCTGTTAACACAATGCCCTACCCATTGAGCTACAGGAACACCAGAACTTTGTAAGTTGCATCAAAGCTCAAACTTTATTTTAACATTAACTTCAATTCGTATAATAAACCAAACACGGTCTCATGAGTGTGTTTATTTAAGTTTAATGCATCAGTCTTGTTTAAATTTCTTCAGTTTTTCTGCAGAACTTTATGCATCAGTTCCTCAGAGGTCTAAATAAACACAGCTGTGTCTCACCTTTCATAGGTGATGTGGGTACGTTTGTTTCTCATGGCTTTAGTTTCCAACGGTGATGGTCTGGTTTGGTTATGCCCAAAAATGACCTCTGAAGAAATGTATTATTTATTACGTAAAAGCTATTAGCAAAACATTCCAATTAATGTGATATTGAGGACGAGTTTGTGACATTAAAGTGATTATAGCATTTAATGCAGCCATTTCCTAAACATGTCTACAATAAATAACACTAGGTTACATACTAGAAAGACAAATACATGTCTACATAGGGTTCGTGTTACGTCTTCCGCACACAGTGAACATCTCTGTCTATACATTGGTTAGTTTTGTTAAGCACCTTACAAGCTATTCTGTACATGTGAGGCAATTAGAGAGTGAGGTAACTCTACACTGGTATATTTTGCATGCTCTTATAAAGAGAGAATATTACATTGAAATCAACAGAAGCCAAATGTTCCCTGAGTTAGACTCATACAAGTGACTCGCAAACAGCTGCGTTATCCGAGTCCTGGCTGTGCATTGAACTCAGTCCCGTGTCCGAGTCGTCGTCATTGGATCTGCAGGTTTTCGACAGTCCCCTCGCCTGTTCCACCCAAATATTGTCTTTATCCACGCAGGGCAGTTGTTGGGTTTCAGCCTCGGTTGACTCATCTTTGCTGTCGTTCTCGTCTGATTCGTCTAATCTGTGAACCTTCTCGAGTAGTTCCCTCAACTCCAGCTCTTTGGCGTCCAAAAGTTCCTGGCTGAAATCCAAGTCGCTCTTTAAAGTCTCCAAATCTGTGTTCAAGCGCAGCCCAATGTATAAACTCGTATCCAGTTGTGTTTTGATTCTCTCCTCGTCTAATTGGAGTTCATTGTCTAATAGGGGCTCTGGAGCCGCTGAGATTGCCTCCCCGGGCACCGAAGTCACCTCAAGCGCCATCTCTCCAGCGATGCTCTCCGCGTCTTTGCTGGAGAGCTTCTCTCGTCGTCGTCTCATCCACCTGTGGTTGAGTTCTTCTTGTATCTCGCCCGTAAGTATGTCCACCAGAGCCTCTCGCTCAACCAGCTCCTCTTGGAGTTGAATAACTTGGTCGCACCGTGACGCGTATTCCTCAAACTGCGCAACGGACTCGGCGAAGGCGCACGGCGCGTCCGCGGGGCCGGTGGACTCCGTATCCGAGCCCTGGTCGAGAAGATACGTGTCCTGCACATAATTCACGCCGTGTCTTTTCATTCTGTCGACGTGCACTTTTGATTCATACCTCTCGATTTCGCTGTCCAGTTCTTTAATCCGCTGTATCTGCTGTCGAATGGTGTGATCCTGCGAAATAATGAGATGCACAAGCGTCTCCATTTTTTCCACGGACGATCTGTCTCTTACCAAAGCTTCCTCTTTCTTTTTATTTATTTTGTCCAGCTTTCTAAAAGCCTTTCTCACTATCCTGCGCTGTTTTTCCTGGGAAAGCGCCATGGTGGGTCTAGCGGCTGTTGACTTTTGAGCGCATGGACTCTCCTTGCTGAGCACGACGCGCGCCTCGGCGCTGCGCGGTCCGTTGTTGGGCAGGGACGCCTCGTTTTTCACCAGGACGAACCTTACGTTCTCCTGTTCGTCGCCCCAGGCGCTCCAAAGGCGCAGAAGTTTCGTCTTATTGGGTAATATCCTTTCAAAGCCTCTCCACTTCTCCACAATACAGTAAGATTGCGGGGCACCGGTGAGCATCGCCGCGCTCGCACCTTGCTGCAGGTTCTGGTCGTCCAGCAACACCTTCACCACGTCCGCGCAGGTGGTCCGTCTGGACAGCCCGGACACCAGCTTCTCCTCCCGGCAAACCCACACCGTGATTTTACCCTGTTCTTGTTCCATGATATATCACAACCAGTTTACTGGTAAACGGGTTTAATCGTCCAGCGATTCATGGATACGATGTTATATGCGGATAAAAGCAAGTTGGTCATCTGCTCTCCATAATTCAACAGGAACGATAGAAGTTGCGCCACTTTTGAAGGATAATAAACGGATATAAGAGAATGTGGCACGTTGTGGCAGCTGGTTGCGTTCTGTGCGTCCCTAACATTGAACGGATAGTTTTGTTTGTGTCTAAACTGCACTGGTGTGTTTTTGAGCGTTCATGCACCGCCCACTGTGTCCCAGAATCACATATTATATCATAAAGCGCCACCAAGTTCCCTCACAGATAATACAGCACAGAAAAATTAACAGATGAGCACTTTTTTCTTGAAATTTGCAGATGTGAACATTTTACTATAAATGTGGCATTTTAATGTTTACGTAACTTTATCTTTAACGTAACACTTTATATGCTAAAAACGATTAATATAATCATATAATGATTGTTAATGATTGTTAGTTGTTAGTAAGTGTTACATTAAAGTGTGAACCTTAAAATGACATTTATTGAATATACATTACGTACTTTCTATGAGATGAGACATATTTAATAAAAAATATAAATATATAAAAAATGTAAAAATCACCAGTCGTGTCCTGAATATATATTTATAATATAAATAATAATAAATAATTGTATAAATAAATAAAGGTTATTGAGTGTTTACAATATAAATCGTGCATAGTTGTGCATTTGTCCACATTTCCAAAATGATGGATTCATACTGTATTCCTACTTCAAATTAGTCGTCTTGCTTGTATAGTTTTGCTGTTACTTTAGACCCACATACTTATTTGTTAAGAACAACAATAATAATTTTAATTTTTTTCTTTATAAATAGGATCAATTCTTGGTATAAAATAGGATAACGCGTTAAAGCATTTTTTAGGCTAGCCTGCCATCTAGTGACATAAACATGCATTACACTTATTTCAATTAAAATAGTGAGCAAATCTGTTTCTCTGAAAAAAATACTATACTAGCAAACCATTGAAATCTAAAGAAATCTAAACAGCATCTTTTGTGGTACAAACACTAAAAGTTTATTTTATTTTCGTGTCATCTCTTCAGTGTAAAGGAAAACACACAATTGAAAACAATTATTTGACAAAAAAATCCACCTATTATAAAAGCTATTCAGTGCTCTCCAGAAAAATGATTCTCTTACTGAAACAAAAACTCAGAATGATGTCAAAAGCATTAGTGTTCTGTAGTTTAACAATCTCACTAACAAATTATCTCCAAAACACAGAAAACATGGTTGACCAAGAAACAAAAAATCTTGCTGAAGATTCCGGTTATAAAGTTAAGATCAACAATTTAATTCTGATTAGGAGTCATCATGAAATATTACAGATGTTGCCAGTCTGGTTGTTTTTGGGAATAACCTCACGTCTCTGTGCCTTTGTGTACATGAGATTTCATTAACTGTCCCTTTATACATCACATCACAATCGACTACTTTTCTCTACAGGATGTAGAAAGAATTCCTGATTTTAACATCATTGTTTCTGTGCATCTTGCCGAACAATGTTGCATTGTTGACTAATGATCAATGCAAAAACCCAAATACAAGAACTGCACTTTAACTGCAGTTAAATGCAGAAAATGCACTTTTCTCTCAAATTCTCACAGCAAATGTATTAGAAGTCGTTTCCCCAGCCTGCAAAAGAATTAAAATGTCAAAGGCATTACGGTGATATAATCCAAATATGACCATTTTTTTGGTGTCAACATTTTAAATCTTTTCTGAGCTGGAAAAAACCCACAAAAGGCACTTTCGACACCTGTTGCGTTCACGTGGTGAAAAAGAAGCGATGGATCGTTTATTTGGTACAAGAGAGAATCGTGACCAACTTCACTCGGACTGATGCGATTAAAAATGTCATTTTTGTGGGACAGAATACAACTAAAAAGTGGGAGTTTGATGAAGTGATGAGGAACACTAAGGCACAATATACATTTATGCTTTGGTGATTTCGTTCCCTTTCGTCTTTTGAGAAGGAAATAGACAGTCTGAAAAACACGTTATCGTTTTCATAAACGCATAAACACTGACAATTCACAAATGAACACAACTGACCAGTTTTTGTCACCATAAATAACGTGTGATTTACAAAACAAAGCTAACATGGATGTTTGTCAACATTTCTGGTAGCCTGATTTATTTACATCCTGTAGTCTATGTACTTTAATTTTTTTGTGTTTTTTGCATTACGTTTAAGTTAAGAAAAGGTTTGTTTTTTAGTGTTTTAGTCTGTTGTAGGTCACACACGTGAAATGTAAGGCAGGCGGTGCCATATAAATAATACAGTACCTTTAAAATCTCTCTTTTATAAACCTTCAGTTCACAAAGGGTGAAATATACCCGAGGGGTTAATGTCTTTTGAAAGTACTGTTTAGTGTGACAATAACAAACAGCACATCGGAAACAATTCATGTACTATACCAATACAACTTTATATAAGCAAAATCCTTCCAAAACAATGTTTAAAAACATCAACCAGGTTAATAACAAACATCCAAAGAACGTAACAAAACTGTACCGCCAATTTACCGTGACTGATTAAAAAACAAACGAGCAAACAAACATCGCAACACGAATGACAGAAATGATAATAAATGTAGTTATCTCAGACCACGCCCACAATGTGAGAAACGCCTTGTGGGCGGGACTGACGCAGGCACAGCCAATCAAAATGAGGTTGTGAGTCTTTCTTAGTCCTTGTGGTCATCAGCTGTGCATTGGCCTGGACTAAAAGCCTCAGTGAATATAAGGTCTCTGCTGTTCATTCTCTCTCTCTGTGGCCAGTGGGGAGCAGTGGGCTTAATCCTTCACCAGTCTGTAGATGTGGTGCTGTGCCCCGTGCTCGCTGTTGGAGACCTCAAACACGCAGGCCATGCACAGCAGGGTCTCCTGTGTTTCTCTGTTCGTCACCACCTGCGACAGCGGCAGAAATGCTGCGGTTAGTAATCCCACAGACCACAACTGCAGTTTGTGATTTAATCACTGTGCTTTAAAAACAAGCACTTTGTCATTTAATGTCAGACTGTCTGTTAATGGGGTTGTGGGGGAAGTCGTGGCAACCTCT